>PVKS010024467.1:0-31040 GCA_004027875.1 Aplodontia rufa
TGTAGTCAGAAACGATGTGCTTTCATGTTTCTGTTGGCTTGTGTTTGACAATAATGCTGTAAATTAAGTTAATTTTGTATGTCTTAGAGCATCATTATAATGTGCTATTTGGGATGAAACATTTGATATAAACATGTAAGCTCCTTTTTTATTTGGTAAGTACCTTCACACTGAAATAAATTGCATTCATGCCTCCAAACAGAGCTTAATTACCCACAGAATCATTCTAAAACAACATACTTGAGTGACATATACTTAGTAAATTTGATATTCTGCATATTTAAAGGTCATACTATCCAGCTTTTCCTGTAAGCTATTTTACAAAACAAAGCCTAGAGTAGCAAAATTGTAGATGCAAGCTAAGCTTTTAAGATTTATTCTCTCCTGTACTGAACATACAAACATAGCATTTACCATTGTCATTTTTTAGTATAAGCTGTCTGCTACAAAAGGGAATTTTCCTTTACTTTTTGTCCTCATCAGTCCAAAACTTGGCGTGCGGACTTAAGTCCAATTACGGGGGATGCTGGAGGATTCCTTGGATGAAGCATTCTTCAGCAGCCTCTTGACTTGGATCCAGCAGCTCTAGACAGACCTATGCTAATGTCATTATAATGAATTAAGCCAAAACCATTATTCTTGCTGAAATCTTGAAACACTTTGTGTTGAAGAAATAAACTTAATAGTAACTTCTTGGGCATTCCTTCAGAATTTACCATATGGGAATTTTGAATAAAGATATTGGATTTAATTGTGATTAGATAACATTTGTAGAGGATTTCAAATAGTCTTTCATCTGTATGTCTTTATCTTCTCAAAGTGGGCGGGGCTTTTTAGTAGATGGTTTTTCACCAAGTTATTCAGCTCCTCCGTTTCAAAAATACAAAGAATAATTTCAGTTCTTTTATTGTGTTCATTAACTTTTAGTTTTTGCAGTCATTGTTCGTCTCTATATATATTGTTGCAAAAGTGGTTGTGTGTCACTCTTAAGAAAAATACTATCTATATAGCAGCTGGTGGTATTATTTCTTGTATCCAGCAGAAAAATTTTAGGTTGTGTACAATATGTGACCAAGACTGGATTGAAGGACAAAAAGTTGATGAAACCTATGATGAGAATTCATATTTTCCTCTGCTTTTTCTCTTCATACAGAACAAGTTTGAACAATGGGTTAGTAATTAGAGTGCTCAAATTAAAGGTTAGAACCAATATTTCTGGTTTCGCAGATTGATAAATATTCTTCATAAGGGACTTCATTAGTAACTGCACTGAATACGGAAATCTGCTGATTAACAAGGAAACATAGCTAAAATTTCTTCAATTGCAATTCCAGAATTTAAAAAGGCAAGGGGTCTGCCTCTTGGTAGACTTCAAGTTTTCAAGTAACTGTATAGCCTTACTATTTAACTGTTTATATGAGTGCTCAGGGAATTTGGAAAAGTGCTTGATTTAATGCACTTTTAAAGAGTGGCTTTTTTGATTCTTCAGTTGGTTAAATTAGCATTAGGATTTAACTGGTAGAACAAGCCAGTTTCTTGATTAAATATAATTGTATGTAAGGTGACAGTAATTTCAGCCAGTTTTTCTCCCCATTGTAAGTAGATAATTAACATTGCTCAGTCATATGGGAGGCAACACTAAGTAGAATGTTGTTAATATTCCTCAAATGTAAGACTGAGATAGAATGACACTAGAGATTGGCTACAAGTTCCATTCTGTTTTCTTGCCTTTTTTTCCCATCCTATAGAGATAGTTGAAAAATGGATTACAAGTAAATCTCAGGAATAAAATAAAATGAATTAATGAACTTATAAGTTAGGCCTGTTTTGTAATCAGTGGGAAGACCCAGTAATGTAACTTCTTTAAAGTCCTAAATGGTAATTGAAAATAGTTTGTTGAACAGTAAGGAGTGAAACTAAAATTTGAATAGAAAAGCTTTGTTGTAACTATATATAATATGTTTTGAGAACTAAATAAAAAAATACTATGAAAAATTCACAGCATGGAACAAATCAAGCACCAGGTAAAAATCAAGAGTTTATTGCTTTCACATTAGTAGAGAATGACATTAAGCTGTTTGCTTCAGATAGCTATCTTAAAAGACATTCTACAAAAGGTCAAAATATTTGTATCAGTGTTCTCAGCATTTTCACATACAGGTGGACAACGGAGGAACTTGAAAAATAAAATCAGTTACTCCACTGCACTTTTTGCATATAGACTTTTTTAAGTTTAATGTCTCTAACAGTTGCTTAATTGTTTATTCACAGAAATCTAGCTAGAAAATTGTGATGAGGGTCACTGACTTGCACAGTCCTTGAGGCACTATTCACTTGGAACAGTTCAGTTTGTTAGACACTAATGCACTTTGATATTTCAAAAATATTTTCATTACAAGTTCACAATGCTATCATTTAGACAAAATTTACTGTGACTTTTTTACTATTATGATGATGTTGACTAGCCTAGTACTGTCATTTCAATCGTGGTGTAAGAAATTCATTTCTGATGTCTGTGCAAAATGTTGATGTGGTTCAGGTGAGAAATACTAGAGTTGGTCATGATTTACTGAGGAGATATATTTTCCTTTGACTTGTTAGGAATACAGAAACTTGTGTCCTGATTTGTTGCACAAATTTTTGCAACGCTAATTTAAATAAATTAATTGTAATGTTTGCATTTGCTTCATTTTAATTTTTCTCTTTCATTATACTACCTTTTTTTTACACTGAATTATCTAAATTTCAGATCTTTACTCTTCTTTATGTAGTCTGGGAGCTTCCTATTTGTTGGGTGAATAGTTAACCTGCTTTAACGTTTAACATTTAAACTATAATCAAATGTTGTGCTTGATAGTTTAGAATTACTTTAATAGGGAATCACAAGGATGAGACTAAGAGGCTGGGAATGAAAATGGCATAAATGAGAACCTGTTGACAAAGCTGTTCAGATGTGCTAGTTGGTCTTTTTGAACTTCTTAATTATTCAGCCACTCCGTGGCAATTTGCTGTGCACATAACTGCTAAGCTTTAATAAAGTTTGGCTAGGATGCATCCTGTTCAACAACCAGAGGAATTCATGATCATGTGAACTTGAAATATTGAAGTATTTGACTTGCATATTTACAGATTCTCTCAAATTAAAAATCTTTATCAAACTAAAAGCTTGTGGGTTTAAATTAATTGCCACACTATTTTGAATGGTTAAAAGATGCCCTGCTATTGAGAATTCATCTCCAATTTAATATTGAAAGGTCTTCAACAGTATTATTCTGAACACAATCCAGACAGACATAAAATGGGAATGCCCTCCGCTTTTAAAATTGCGCGCCTAGTAGTAGATTATTCTCTAAAAATGATTCTCTTATGAACGATTTGGCAAACTTCTCACGTGGGACGCCGACTGCCCCCTTAGGGTGTGAAGGCCCGCGCCCGGGCTCCCTCCCCACCCCGCCCGGCTTCAGAGCGGCGCGCTGAGCGAGGGTGGGCGGGGCCAAACGGGTCGTGTCGCTTCCGGGTTCCCCGAGCGCTTCCGGGTCGTCGGCCCAGCTCTGCGGTTTCTGCGGCGGCTGAGGAGGTGGTCGGTGAGGTGGGCACCTCCAGCCGGGCTGCTGGCGGCGCCGCTTTTGTGCGTTCGGCGGCGGGAAGCTCCTTGCCCGCAGGTGGTAGGTGGGTTGGATTGGGTTCGCGCGGGAAACCCGAGCTGCGGTCGGTTGGGTGGACTCCGAGGGTGAACTGGCGGGCTCTTGGCTCCGGGGCCCGGCGCGGCGGCCGACCTGGAGGGGTGGTCAGCCCAGCACCCTCGTTCAGCCGAGTGAGCGTCTGGAAGCACCCAGGTCAGGGGCGGGTGGGTTTCGCGGAATTTCGAGCAGCAGCCCTGCGTTCGTCGCTTGAGGTCCCCCTTCCGATTTTCCTCCTGTGAACTTTGACAGAGGAACCAGTTTAAAGTGGGTGGTTTGGTCTGGAAGGACTAGAACTGATTACTTACGAATTTGGAGCTTCTAGTTTTCTAAACTGCAAAACGAGAAGGAGTACCAAGTTTCTGTAGTTATGCCACATTTCAAGGATTTGAACACTTTGTAGGGAATTTTTGGAATCTAAGATCTTTAAATCGAGTAATTTTAACAAATGTTTAAACTTCTGATGGCTGGTTTCAAGATAATTCTTAGACGTCAAGTGGGATGGATATGACACAAAAATCTGCACTCATTCTTTGTAAAGTTTTTATCTCCTTTTGGGACTTATCCCTTTTTAGTCTCCTCCCTTCCACAAACGTTATAAATACTACAGTTTACTTTTATTCATTTATTGAACAACTATTTTGCTTGACTCCCATTATGTGTCAGACACTGTTCAAGATGCCCAGTTTATTTAAGTGAACAAAATAAAAATCCATGCCCTCATGTAATTTGCATTCTTTGGATGCAGAAAATAAATATACATCCAGTGATGTGTTAGAAGGTCATAAAAATTGACCAAGAGAGGGTCTGGGGGGAGTTCTAGAGTGGTCATTTTAGGCCTTATTTGAGTAGGTGGTATTTCAGCAAAGAGGATTTCTGGAGAGCCAAATGAATATCTAGAGAAGAGCATTTTAGGCAGAAAAAACAGCCATCACAAAGGCTCTCGGGAACATGCCTGTCATGTTCAAGGAACTGCAAGGAAGCCACTGTCTGGAGAGGGATAAGCAAGGTGGAGATGAATAGTGGATAAGGTCAGAGAGATCATTTTAAGAGCCCATGGAAGCTGTGGGAGGTTTTGAATAGAGAAAAGACATGTTCTGATCTTGTTAAAATAACACCTCGCTATGCGTTAAGATTAGTGAGCAGGCAAATCAGGAGGATATCGTGAAATCCAAATGACTATAATAGTGGCTCAGATCAGGATGATTGATAGAGGAGATGGTAAGAAATGAATGGACTTTGAATGCATTTTGAAAATAAAGCTTAGTGGATTCTCCAGGAATTGGATGTGGAACATTTCAAAGGTTTTGTCTAAGACCTTAGAAGTATGGAGTTATTTCATCTGAGATGGGAAAGACAATAAGTGCATGTGTTGAATAGACAGCTTCATCCAGCAGTGAGAAGTTTTATGCTGGTATGTACATTTGAGAGTCATCAGAAGTGGTATTTAAAACCATGAAAACAAATGTTATTAGTAAGGAATAGTGTAGATAATAAGCCCAATGAAAAACTGGCGTTAAAAGTTTAAGGAGAAGAGGATCAGCCAACAAAGAACGGTGAACCAGCAAGTTAACGTGACAGCCTGTAAACTAAAGTGTCCCAGAAGCCAAGCAAAGGTCCTTTAGCAACAAGGTGGGAGTAATCAGCTATGTCAAATGAGTTAATCTGGTGAGGATTGAGGATTAGCATTAGCAATGCCATTGATGACCTTCACCATCTCTTTCATCAGAGTACTACAGGCAAAAGCCTACTGACTGTGAGTTAAGAAAAGGAGAATAAAAGAAATGGGAGTCAATGGGTACGGACAACTCTAAGGACTTTGCCTGTAAAGGAGTTGACACATCCAGTGTAGCTGGCAAGCGAAGTAAATTGGGCTTGTTTGGTTTTTCCCCCGCGCTCCAATCCCAAGATTAGAAAAGTAGACACCAGTTTGTTTACTGATGGAAATGAACATAGAAAGGGAAAATGGTGGTGAGGGAGAAAAGGAACTAAATTGTTGGAATAATATCCTCAAGCATATTGAAGGGATAGGACCCGATGCAAAGGTAAAATGTTTGGATTTAGGTAACTGTAGTGGCAGACCAGATAGTGAGGCAAAGAATATGGGAACAGATACTGGTAAGTAGTTAGATATGATTGTAAAAATCTGGAAGTTTTCACTGCTTTAGTTTCCTCAGTAGAAACCTTTGTGCCCCACTTGGATGAATTTCTAATATTGACATTAGTAGTTTGACATGCCACCATTATTCGCTCAACAAATACTCTTTGAGTACTTACTAAATACGTTGTCTCAGTGGCGAATATATAACGTCGCTACCTTCTGCATCATCTAAGGTGGTAGATGGATAAACATCTTATGTCAGCTTTGGTTATTGACCCAAATGAAAATAAAGCAGTACAAGGAGGTTTTTACAGGTTGATCTCAGAAGGCCTTTCTGATTTGGTGACAGTGGAGCACCTACCTAAATCAGTTGAAGGAGTGAACTATGAAGGCATCTGAGAAGAACGTTCACAGCAAAAAGAATAGCCAGGGCAAAGGCCTTCCAAGTAAGAACTGCCTGATATGACCAGAGCAGAGTGAGGGGGGTAAGTGGACGATAAGGACAGGAGGGGAATGTAGGGTGCATATCACATATGCCTCGCAAACTGTCTTAAGGACATGGTGGGTTTTACTCTAAGATGGTATACTGCTATTGGTGGTTTTGAACAGATGAGTGGTGTAATTTGCCTCACGTATTAAAGTCTCATTATGGCTGCTATGGAGGTGAGGATGGGGATGGCATAAGCAAGGAGAGAAAGACCACGTACTGGAGTATTGCATTAATTTTAGTGACAGTGGTAGCATTAAAGATGGTAGAAGAGAGGGGATGACTGCAAGGTTTTTGAATTGTTGTACTGGAAAACTAGGTTTACCATTTACTGAGATGGGCAAGACAGATCAGCATCAGGGATTTGTTTTTGGCTAATTTAATTTGAGCCATCTACTTGATATTTTTATTCATTGTCAACTAGGTAGTTTTATTTGGGTTCAAGAGGAGAAGTTAAGGCTAGAGATAGGTAATGTAGGGATCATCAACAAATAGTATTTAAAGCCATGAGCCTAGATGACGTAACTAATATTGAAAAGCATATGAAGAAGAGAACTAAGGAGCCTCAAGGCAGTTCAGTACATAGAAGGCAGGGAGCTGAAGAGGAATCTACAAAGGGAAACAAGAATTGTATCCATTGAGGTAGGAGCAAAGAATTGACAGCCCTGTGCCCAAAGCCAAAGAGACATCTCAAAACAAACAAACAAAAAAAAAAAAAACATAATTACCCCTTGAATAGATCTCCTCCTGTCCATCTCTAGGCTGCAAGTGTCATGAGATCAGGGATCTTACACACAACATGTAATAGAATTTCAGTAAGTGTTTCTTGAATCTGTCCTATTGCCGCCCTTTTCAAGTCCTCATCCCTCGTGCATTTCTAATCTCGCTTAGCTGACTTGTCTGATCTCTTACCTAAAGTGCTTCAGGGCGTCTTGTTGCCTGCACCACTCCTGTGAAGCAAATCTGTCTGCCTTCTGTTTCAGACTCATCTCTTGCCACTTGCTCTTCCTGTTTATGCAGTAATAATATGGAAGGATTTATTATAGTTCACCACGAATCTTACCGTTTTATACTTCTATGGCTTTAATTTTTGTGTTCTGTCAGCCTGTAATGACTTTCCTGCTTTGTTCTGTTGAAGTCTTTTCTGAGTCAACTCAGTACACAGACAACCTCCATAATATCTCTATCATGGTTCTTGTTTTATACTGGATTTACCCTTTTCATATGCCTGTTACTCTGGGGTATAAGTTTTTAGGAGTGGGAGTGTATCTACATTCATCTTTCTCTCCCCGGTATCTATCACAGTGGCATGCTCTTGGTGGGCACTCTATAATTTTTCATTTTGAAGAGAACAAGAAAATAGCTGGGCACAGTAGCACACACCTGTAATCCCAGCAATTCCGGAGGCTAAGGCAAGGGAATCACAAGTTCAAAGCCAGCCTCAGCAACTTAGCAAGGCCCTAAGCAACTTAGTGCCTTGATTGTGAGTGGAGTGAATGGTACATAGAAGTCTAGACTTAGAAGGCAGACTTTTGAAAGAAATAGTAAAGACATTTTAATAAATATATCGATATTGTATTAAAAATGAGGTAAATGCCTATTTCAAAATTATAGAAAAAAATAATTTTAACTTCCTTAAAATTTAAAATTATAATTTATATTTAAGAGTTGTGTGGTTCTGTACTAGAACATATGAAGTAAACTATATTGCATATATTATTTATATTGTTATAGTGTGATTGTTTTTAATGATTTTTTTTTAATTAAACTTTTAGGACATCAATGCAAACCTGAAGAAAAAGCTGTTTCTTCCTCCTAAGCCATGGCATATCAGTTATACAGAAATACCACTTTGGGAAACAGTCTTCAGGAGAGCCTAGATGAGCTTATACAGGTGAGAGACAAAAAAAAACCAAATCAATGCATTTTCATTTAGATGGAGCTATATTGGCATATCCTTTATCCCAGGCAAAAAATTATGTGGTAAACTTAGACTATTTAGCATGTCATTTCACTGACTGAATAATCTTAAATTCCTGTTTATTATACTGTCCTGACAGTAGTACACAAATTACTGTGATGGAGTGATACAGTTGGGTATTTCAAAAATTTTTGCTAAAAAATTGAAATTGATGATTTTACCCTTATTTAGAAGAAAAGAACATTCTTTAGTTTTAGAAATATATGTAATTTAATGGTCTTTTTAGATTTAAATTAGAATTTCTCATTTATATTTCAATTTTAGAAGATTTTTTAATTTAAACTAAAACCTAAAAACAAAATATTTCCCTTGATATTAAATGGACTTCAATAAGATTTAATCCACGTGTGTATCCTCTGTTTTTTATTTAGAAGAAAGTTGGTTTCCTCAATTTCTTGAACACTTCTTTCCAGACACTGTGAAGGAAAGATAGAGTTTTATTCTGGCTGTAAGATAACTGCATGTTTCCTTTTCAAAATTGTTTGTCAAGATAGCATAGAAGGTACTTTTAGGTTTTGCTCCTTCATTGTCAGTTTTGGTAAATGAGAATAAGAAATTCTAATTTAGAGGCTCTGAGTAACGTCAGTTAAATTTTAGATGATAATTTGTATGTTTTTGTTATTTTTTTCTTTAATATTCTACATTTACCGATTTATGACTTTTCTCTCAGTCTCAACAGATCACCCCCCAACTTGCCCTTCAAGTTCTACTTCAGTTTGATAAGGCTATAAATTCAGCATTGGCTCAAAGGGTCAGGAACAGAGTCAATTTCAGGGTAAGGATATTTTCCTAAATCTAGAATCCTGCATCAAGGAATGTTTTAAGACCCCTACGTAATTATAAGAGGAAGAGGTAGCTAGTCAAGTTTTGGAACTTGTTTTATAATGACTAAATTACACTTTACTTTTAAATCAGCCCTGTACTAAGTTCATCTACTTAATATAAGAGATGCAGAGTTGTCTTTAGGTTTTTATTCCATTGTTTCACAAGTCAGCCTGTACATTTGGCTACCTGCCCTAAAGAATTAGATTTAAAATGCCTGAAAATATTAACTGCAGGATTGAAGGTTTCTAGCATAGTAATCCCTATGATTCAGTTATATTTCTCAAACTCTGGCCTTCACGCATTCTAGGAATATATGAAGTTATTTCTAGAAATTTCATGTTGCCTCATATCTGCTCTTGGATGATCTATCTTATAAAAACCTGAACTGGTGGAAGAAAACCATTTATTCTGGTAGCGTGGCCTCATTTGTCATTTATACTTGGAAGAGTCATGCAGAGCTTAGCAAATTCTCCGTTTTGTGGTGATTTTGTATTAATGAACCATTGGAAGGCATGGTAAAACAGCAATATTCTGACCACATTATGATATTGGTGGAGTCCTATACGTATTACAGTATATATTGTGTTAGAGGACATAACGCTAATATAGGTTAAAATATTTGAAAAGAACCTATGGGTTACCTTGCATGTAAGAGAATCTCAGTGATTTGGGGATTATTTTGTTTTTGTTAATTAAAAAAAAAAAAATTTGAGTGCCTATTACATAGCAGGCATTGTTCTACATACTGGTAATATAGAGGAAAACAATATAGACAAGGCCCCATTTAACTTATATTTTAGTGAAGAGATAAAATCTGTGTATATTTTATACTGTGTATAAATGAGTCTCTTATTCATCAGTTTCACATGTCTAAAAACAACTGGAATAAAAGGCTTTAAGATTCTATAAAAGACTATAAAAGAATCTACTGGTCATTTTTATGTCTTTTTTAAGACAATAAAATTTGACAGGTGGATTCCTGAGTATTTAACAGTAATAATTCTGGCAAAGTTAGTATTTGTTTGAATGACCATATGTAGAAATTTGCCCAGTTTGCCATTTGAAATCTGGTCCTATATTTCTAAATCGATCCATTAATGTACGAAGTTTTACCCGTGTAGTGAATATGACAGCTTGTTAGAGACGATAGGATCCACCACAAGGCCAGAATGGTGTCTTAGTTGCATTATTATAGGTTTCTAATTTAGATCTCTTTGGCTAAAGTTATGGGTAATCTGATATTTGTTTTCTCTTTCATAGTGTCTTGTAAATTTCTCTATTTTCTAAAAGATGTAAGTTCTCAGTCTTTACCAGGACTTACTTTTTCATTCTTTCTTCTTTTGTCCTCCCAGCCCCCACTTCTACTGCTGTAGGTCGGGTTTCATCACCCTACCCCTCAAGACCCTGCCCCAGATTACAACAGACTTGATCACTTTTATTTATTTATTTATTTATTTATTTATTTTTTAAAGAGAGAGAGACAGTGAGAGAGACAGAGAAAGAGAGAAACAACTTTATTTAGTTTTTCACATGGCTTTCGTTGCTCCAACACTTAGTTGCGTACGTGGTGCTGGGGTTTGAACCCAGGTCCTCGCCAAGCGCCGAAACCGCTGAGCCACCGCTCCAGCCCCACTTGATCACTTTTAAGTCCATACTATTTGCAAAACATTCTGTTTAACTTGGTCTAGTATATGACAAAGACAATAGATATAATGTATTGGTAATATCTAATTTTCAAAGTCACATTGCTCAGTCATTTAAATATTTTTTATTTATAATTTTATTGCTGGTCTAGTGAGAATAGGCACCCATTAAAGGAAAAGAGTAATTTTATATAGCATGTTAATTTTTTTGTTTTAAATCCTCCTACCTCAGCCTCCCAAGTCACTGGGATTACAGGCATGTGTTACCATACCTGGCTTACATTTATGGTTTTTAAAATGTTTATTGGTTCAAAAGTTATCATGTTCTCTTAATTATGTTATTTTAATGTAAATGTAGAAGAGCATTTAATAACAAGTTATTCACAATCAAGTTTTATAACATTTTACTTTTTCAAAACAATATATTATTTATACTACAACTAGTAGAATTTCAACTTATATCATTTTTTTACTCCAAGCTACATCTGAAATTCTGTTTGTATTTGAATATATTACATACTAACCTTAAATTCCAGTAACATATTTTGTTATTGATACAGCTAACTTAAATACATTTTTGTTATATCTACAATTTTGGGGGGAGGTAGGTACTAGGTATTGATCCCAGGGGTGCTTAACCATTGAGCTACATACACAGCCCTTTCTTGTTTTTTATTGTTTTGAGATAGGGTCTCACTAAGTTGCTTAGGGCCACACTAAGTTGCTGAGGCTGGCCTGGAACTCATGATCCTCCTGTCTTAGCCACCCAACTAGCCGGAATCCCAGGTGTGTACCACCACACCCAGTGATGAATCTTTTTCACATTACGTTATATAATAAGTGATTTTCCATGTATTAATTTCTCACCGCTCCACTGAAATGGCACTTGATGAGTTGTTTTCTTCTAAATCTAATACATAATTTTTATACTATATTTATACTTTCTGTTTTTTGAAACCTATACTTCGTAGAATTTATACTTTCTTCTGTTCCCTGGCCTTTTCCTCTCAGATTCCTTTGTAGTTCTCTTCTGATTGTCACAGTAATTTATATTCCCCAGTGTTATCTAGGACCTCTAAATACTCTCCTTGAATGATCTCATGCAATCCTGTGGCCTTAATAAAACTGATAACGCTCATGGTCACTTGCTGTCTCCTTCACTCCAGTTTCTTATTGGACATCAGTAAGTTATGTCTCAAACTCATTAAGTTCTAAATTTAACTTTCCTGCCAATTTGGCTTTTTCTTTGAATCTATTGTCATTCAAGTCTGAAGTTTGGAAATTACCATAGATGTATCTCTTCACCACCATATCCACAGTTGTCTAATTCTATCAGTTCTACCTTTCAAAATCTCTCCATCTCTATGGTCCCTTTGCTACTATTATAGCAAAGCCACTTTTACCACTTGGATTCAGCTACATTTAAGAGGCATCAGCTTCTGGTCTTTCCACTTCCAACCATATTCCCCTCAAACTCATTCTTCATGTCATCAGCAACAAGACAATTCTAATCATGTCACTCTTGCTTCAAGTCCTTCATTGATCTCTCAGCAACATTAGAGCAAAGGCTTAACAGCACTCTCTATGGTCTCCTTCATCTTAGTACCCCCTAAAACATTGTTTTCTGGAATCTCCTACCCTATTCCAAGTATCAGTCTTCCTTTCCACTGCCCCATTCCTCTTTTTTCTTTTAAGAGAGAGAGAATCAGTTTTATTGTTTTTCATCTAGTTTTTGTTGCTCGTACACTTAGTTGTATATGTGGTGCTGGGGTTCAAACCTGTGTCCTCATGCATGCCAGGCAAGTGCTGTAAGTGCTGAGCCACCACTCCAGCACCCCCATCCCTCCTTTGGCTAGCTCTTACTCATTCTTCAATATTCAGCTTACCCTGTACTAATTTATGAGAAAAACTTTCTCTGTCCTGTGCCTTCCATACTCTTGAGTATCTCTGCTGTACTCCCTTTGTACCCAGAAACTTACTGTTTTATAGCACTGTTACACTATGTATTTGCTTGTTTTAATGATCTCCTTGCTAAACTCACTGATGGCAGAGACCAGTGCTTACTTGAGAGTAAAATCTCAGAGCCCAGCAGTGTAATTCACGGTGATTATTCATATTTATTAAATTTCTTAACTAATTCACTCATAGCCATCATTGTTTCTTTGATCATTCTCACTTCATAACACATTTTGATTGAATCTAATTTTTGCTATTAGAAGTAATATCGCAGGGAACATTTTTGTGCTTGGCGCTTTTGTTGAGCTAAAGCTTTTAGGCAGTTAAATGTGGTTTGATACTAAATTTCATAAGCGTGCATGCGTGTATATTTCAGGTTTTGATTGCATTCTGTTTGGTGTTCATCTTTGCACTTTGACCACACTCTTTAAAAAATGTTTACTTTAAATGTTCAAGTATACCTGTTCCTAAAAAACAAAAATACACCTTTAGAGAGTCAATTGCATAAGACAATGAATGTTGGATTCTAAGTGGATAATACAGTGATGCATCTGAGCTAAGTCACAAGATTAAAATTTATTTAGTGTTTCTAAGAAATCCTTGCTTTTTACAGGTTTCAAGAGTTAACATACACAATAAAATATGTAGCTTTTAAAAAAATATTTACCAGAAAATTCGCATGGGCTTTCATAATTAGCCACATGAGGGCAGTAGAAATTCAAAGTCAGATTTTCGTACTGCTTATCTTCAAGTAATTTAGACTCTATAGCACCAAAAATAGTCTAACTAAAATGTCTTTTAACTCTTGCATTAACAATTTATCCAAGTTTTTCTTTTGCTTGCTTGTCTTTTAGGTAGATAGGATTAAAATTTAGGGAAATCTTAACAGCATTACACATTATTTTAACAATTATGTACTTAGTGGCTAAGTTCTCTTAAATCACTTTGGAGGAAAATATGAAGGGAGAAAATGACATATCACTGTATGTTTTGTTTTAAAGGGCTCTCTAAATACATACAGATTCTGCGATAATGTGTGGACTTTTGTATTGAATGATGTTGAATTCAGAGAGGTGACAGAACTTATTAAAGTGGATAAAGTGAAAATTGTAGCCTGTGATGGTAAAAGTAAGTGTTCACCTAATTACTACTTGAAATCTTATTTTTATGAGTCTTGAGACAATCTTCATCTATTTGAAAACTTATAGGGGAAAACAGAGAACTGATCAACTCCCAGCTAAAGACCAGGTTCTGAATTCCAGACCTTGGTCCTCTTACTGATGTTAGATATGCATATAGATTCCAAATGATATAGACTACTTAACCTGCACCGCATGAATTAAGGAAAAGAAAATAAGCAAACTGGTACGTTTTTCTTTCCCACCTCAGTTGCAAATGTTAAGTGTTTATCAGGCTTTTCACAACCACCTTTCTCATTAAGGAAGTATTTAATGTTAACAATTTATCCTAGGGTTTCTGTGTTGCTAGATATCCATACATTTTATATTTTAGAAGTTAATCTAAAGCAGATTTAAATTAGCTGTGAGAGCCTTGCAGGCATAATGATAAATATCTATTCCTCTAATCTGTTATACCTGTGTAAGTGAATATTCTGCTGCAGACCTAGGTACTTGTTCAGGTTCTTAAGTGTTTCCAAAACTGTGTATCTCTGCTCTCTGTTCTATGATTCGTTATTTCCTGTTTGCTAATCATATTTTAAATATGTACATACTTTTCTAATCTGAACCATTTGTGTTTAAAGCAGCTAGCTGTTCCTGAAATTACATAGAAAAGACTGTCCCTCTCAAAAGGGGGAGTTTTATTTTACTTTTGGTACTAAGGATATAACTCAGGGGTGCTTAACCACTGAGCCAAGAACCTTTTTTTGTTTTGTTTTGTTTTTTTTTAGAGGCAGGGTTTTGCTCAGTTCCTTAGGGCCTCAGTAAGTTGCCAAGGCTGACCTCAAACTCAAACTTGCAATTCTATCCCAGCCTGCTGAGTCATTGGGATTATAGGCATACACCACCATACCCTCTGTAAAAAGGGTGGTTGAGAAGCAAAAGAAACAAAATAGAGAAAGTAATCGCCTTATTTCTTGGGTTACAGGTTGGGATTTTTGTTTTACGTATTTTGGATTTGAAAAGAAATGTAGAGAATGCAGATTAGCACATCAAAGTAAAACATTATCAGTAATACCACCTAGAGATAACTAATCACTGTTTTTTTAACCAATCACTGTTAATAATAAAGCCTTTCTAGTCTTTGTTTTTATAGTAATACATCTGCATTATAGACACATTTGTAAAATTAACAATTTTCACACTTGGCTTAACTCTTCAACGTGATTTCTGATTGCTGCATAAAATTATACCTTCATCCCTATCATTAAAAAATATCTTCCAGATGTCAGAAAGTCTCTGAAACCAGCAATGTTACATTGACTTGTACTAGTCAGATTAGCTAGGAATAATCTAAGAACTAAGGGCATAGTTGACTTCCTAATATAGTTACAAAATAATTTAGATGTTTTGTTGCTGGGAACAAAGTTATTGTATAGTTGAGTCTTTTTTCTTTTGGGTTTGTTTTTTGTTTCTAATTCCAAAGGTGATGCTATCTCCTGGATCACAAGATAACAGCATGTCTATATCTTAGATAATGTATAATTTTTCTAATTTTTTTCTTATCATTAAATCTAATAACATCCTCCTAACCATTAGGCTTTTAAGTTTATACTGGATGGTAGCATCCTTAAAACACTTAAGCTTTTAAGTTTTTACTGAACTGTAGAATTTGGACATTAATTTGTAATTCCTAGGCCTCTGTCAAAAGGGGTTGATGTACTACTCAACACTTCTCAATAGAACTAATGATGGAAATGTGTATCTGCACTTTCTGATAACCATGCTTGGCTGTTGAGCACTTGAAATGTAATTAGGCCAACTAAACAACTTCATATTTTAATTTTATTAACTAACTTGAATGTAAATGTAAATAGTCACATGGCTAACTAGTGGCCACCGTATTGAACAGCATAAATGTAGACAAATAGAGTACAGCTTTAGCCACTTGAACCATAGCTTGGAACCAAAAAAGTGAAAAAGGCCTCTGAGCAAACTTAATATCAAAGAGTCCGTGTATAGGTATGTGTTCTGCTAGCAGGAGCTTCTGTGTGGTGATCTTGCTTAAAGTTGCAATATTATTTGTTTCTCCAAACTTTAGTGGATTAAAAAGTGGCAAATCACCCTCATCTATTACAGTGACTTCTAAGGAACATCCCTCACTTACAGCAAAGTGTAGTAATTAAATGTCAACAATAACCAAGAAAAAAGTAAGCACTTAAGGAAAACTTGGATTGTATTCCATTTGCTGTACATCAGCAAAAAAGAATGCACCCTTGGAAATAGTTCTTTCACCAAAATTAAGTTATAGTTTGGCATTTACAGGTAGCTCTGTACATTTAAATAATTAAGAAATGTCCATTCTTCGGTGATGCCAGATAAATCAGGTGCTACCATAAAGTAAGTCCGCTTTACTCTGAAAGTTAGCTTTCTGAAGTAAAGTTGAGTTCCTAATTCAGAAGCAGAGATAAACGTGATAATGGCTAGAATTTTGATCTGCTTCTCACTGGTAAGACAGTAAAGGACCTGAAAACTGTGGTTATATAACTATGTGAACCAAAGATAGTACAGCTTGCCTTTCTCTTTAGCACAAACATGGAAAGCATGTTTTCTTTGTCTTAAAAAGAAAGTTGTTGACATTCTCAAGGCATTTCTGTTGTCAGCTTTCCTCTTCAGCCTCAGCCGCCTCCTCCCTCCCCCTTCCCAAAAGCACCACCATTAGTTCTTTTTTTTATGATATTCCTCAAATATTTAAATTTAAAAGTAAGCTTCTCCTTGAATTTACTCTTTTCTCTCTGTTTCCTAGATACTGGCTCCAATACTACAGAATGAATAGAAAAAAAAATGACTTTTTCAGGCCATCCTCTGTTGTTATTCATCACTTTTTGAAAAGAAGCAAAGAAGAGACTTTTTTTAATTTATTCTAGCATTGCATAAAGAATTCCAGCAAAAGAAGCTTACAACTGTATTCTCATACATTACCTTTATTATGCAGCATGAAGAAACATAACTTTTTTTTAATGACAAATCAAAAATTGCTGCCTTCTTAACATTCTTTAATAAACTCATTTTAAAACTCATGTGAGTAATAACTGGTGGAGCTATTTCAAATAGACAATATGAAGAAGTTAATGTTTTCAAAGAGTGCCATATTCCTTGCAAAGAGCTTCGAAAATTCAGTCTTTTCAATAAACCCGTTTTGTCAGTTGAAACTATCTGATGCATCAGCAATAGTAACACTAAAATCTAAGTAGAATTTTACTAAGAAAATCACCCCCCCTTTTTGCGGGGGGAGGGGAACAGCGTCTTGCTAAAGTTCCTAGTGCCTCATCAAGTTGCCAGGGCTGGCTTCAAACCTGAAGTCGTCTTTTCTCATGTACCCGAGTGACAGGGATTGTAGATATATGCACCATGACACCTAACTGAAAATTCCCTTTTTTTTTTTTTTAAGTACTATACCAAGATAACCGTTGGTGTGAGAAACATAAATACAACTCGATTAGGAAAAGTCAGACAATCTCCAGGCAGCTTCTGTAGCAAAATCAAGAAACCTATTTCAAACATAATTTTTTTGTAAACTGTTGAATTGGCTGTATTAAGTTTTGTACATTTTCCTAAAGAGAGAGAGAGAGAGAATTTTTTTTAGTTTTTCATGTGACTTTCATTGCTCTAATAACACTTTTTTGTTGTGTATGTGGTGCTGGGGTTTGAACCCACATCTTCGCACATGCCAGGCAAGTGCCCTAACTGCTGAGTCATTGTTCCAGTCCCAAGTTTCATACATTTTTAGATTAGCTACATAATACCAACGATTAGACTTCCAATAAATAAGTCCTATTAAAATGTGTGGCATTTGTTTTTATATCTTCACTTGTATGAAGAAAAGAAGTTTCCCTTGTTTGTCAAGCTCGGAAAATACTCAAAAAAAGAATATCAGGCTCCAGGAAGTTGAGTGACTGGAATTTAATAGCTGACTTTTGATGAATCAAAACCAACTATTTTAAATAAAAAGACTTGGCCAGCTATCATTTGGTAAGAATAGGGTTTTAATATTTCCTATCCTGTGTTAACCCCATTTCACCTGTAGTTAAATGCTTAACCAACTACATACAGATGAAAAGTCGTCTTTCTAGAAAAGAGTTGGTAGTAATATTTGTTAAAAATTTTTCATAAACCTATTAAAATGTCAAACAGTTCTTTGTATTACACATAGTACCCTTTTTTCAGATGTGGAAAGAAGCATGTTATGTGATTATGTAATTTTTAAGTATCTAAAGCTGACTTATTTAACTGCATAGAAATGAGACTTCTTGTTTATACAATAATAGCATGCTAACTATTATGTGAGCCCAAATACTGTATGTATCACATACATTCTGAATATTCTTCACAATTTGGAAAGCAGTTTGTTCCATTTTTCAGGTAAAGAACCAAAGTTACTGCTGGCACATTAGCACACTTCCATGAGCCTAGTGACATGGGAGACAGGAAGATCATTTGAGGCCAGCCTCAGCAACTTAGCAAGACTTATCAAAAAAGGATTGGAGATGTAGTTCAGTGGTGAAGTAGTTCAATTCCCAGTACAGAAACAAAAATAATCTCACACATGTTAATAAAAGCTATGTAGCTGGAGACAATGAAACAATCTTTAAAGTGTTGATCTCCACCCCACTCCCATTAGAATGCCTGTCTACTCAAACACAAAAGTGCTGGTGAGAATGTAGAGTAATGAGAAGGTTTGTGCACTGTTGCAGGGGATGTAAAATGGGACCGCCCCACAGAAAGGGGCACCCTGGGTGTTGGTGCTGTTTTCTGGGGTCTAGTTACACAGGTGTGTTCACTTGGTAAAACTTAAGCCATGTCTTTAGGGGTTTGTACTTATTCGCATGAATATTATATGTCAAATAACATGCTAATTTAAAAAGAGCAGTGGCGCATGCTTGTAATCCCAGAAGCTTGAGAGGCTGAGGCAGGAGATCACAAGTTCAAAGCCAACTTGAGCAGACTTAGCGAGACCCTGTCTCAAAAAAAAAGGGCTGGGGATGTTGCTCAGTGGTTAGGCACCACTGAGTTCAACCCCTGGTCCCGAAAATAATAGAGAAATAGAATTCACAAATCCCACTGCTATATCTACATAAAACAGTCCATCCACTCTGCTTTCAATCCTACTACTGTGGGTAAACTTCATGCTTTTATTGAAGAAAAAGCTTTCTTCCTGTGCATTGATCAGCCCTCTCTTTACGGGGGTGTCATTCTGGGAAGCCTCTCATCTCACATCCCCATCTTTTCCTCCAAGTAGATCTTTCCCATCAACATACAAACGTGTTTACCAGTTTTCAAGACAACTTTGTCTTAACCTTCTGTTATGATACTGTTGTTTTTTGTTTTATTTTTCTCTTCTCGGCCTAAACTCCTCCAATGATGTATCTGTACTCATTGAATCCAGTTTTATTGTAACATTCTCTTTGAATCACCTCCAATCAGGTTCTCACTTCTGTACATCACAAAAACTGATCTTATCGAGGTCACCTGCACCTTAGTGATACTCAGCTTGTTCTGTTTAGTCACCAACTCCCTCTTCCCTGGAACACTGTCTCCTCTTGACTACCACATACCACCCTCACCAGATTCCCTTCTAACACACTAGCTGCTCCTTTTCAACTTTTCCTTTCTTGGTTTCTCCTCATCTCCCTGACCTCTGCATTTTGGAAAGTGCCAGCACTCATCTGGGGCTCTTCTATGTTTACTCCTTGTGGTTCAGCTATGGTTGGGATATAGTTCGAGTATGTCCCCTAAGTGTTCACATGTTGGTCCCTAGTGTGGTGATGTGAGAGGTAGTGGGACCTTTAAGAAGTGGCACATAAAGGGAGGTCACTGGGGGCATACCCCTCAGAATTATTGTAGTTCTTATGAAACCCTCTGTTAGTTCTTGCTAGAGGGTTGCGTTGAAAGAGTAAGAGTGGGCCCCTCCCCTCTCTGGCCTTGTCTCACCATGAGACCTCCCCCTTTTATTCATGTTCCCACCATGATGCCATGATGTAGCCAAGGGAACCCTCATCAGAGGCCAAAATGATGGGACCATCTAATCGTGGACTTTCTGCCTCTAAAACTGACCTACATTAAATCCTTTTTTCTCTTTACGTCTCAGCTGTTTTGTTATCGCAATAGAAAATGAATACAGGCTCTCATCCAGTTTCATGACTTCATGTGATCTACAAGCTGGTAAACATCAGATAAGCATCCCCAAACCAGACTTTCTGAATTCAGATTCCTCTACAGATCTCTACTTGGATGTCTAATGGGCATCTTCAGTTTTACATGTTCAAAATCAAAATCCTTATCTTCCCCTAAAAACCCACTCTTAGAAAATTCTCATCTTGGTTAATGACAACTCCAAACAGGAAAAAAAACCCTTGGGATTATTTTTGACTCCTCCATCTCCCTGATAAACAAACTCAATCTATAAGCAAATCCTCAAACTAAACCTTCAAAAATATTTTCAGAATCTGACCGCTTCCACAATTTCTATTGCTACCCTGGTCCAGGACATTTACACAGTGCCTGTATTTTGGCCACAGTCTCCTGACTGGCTCCTTGCTTCCACCCTTACCTCCCAACCAGACTGTTCTCAATGCAGCCAGCTAGTCACCCAATAAAATGTTAATCAGATCATACTAGTCCTCTGATCAAATCCCAGCTGCTGGGGCTGGAGCAGTGGCTCCAAGGTTACAACACTTGCTGGCATGCTCAAGGATGCTGGTTTGTAACCCAGCACCATGTACATATGAAGTATCAGAGCAATAAAATCCACACGAAAAACTAAATAAAACTGATTCTCTTTCTCTCTCTCTCTGTCCCTCTCTCTTTAAGAAAAAAGAAAAAAACAATGGCTTCTATTTCACTTAGAGAAGGTAAAGTCCACATGATTTATCGAGGCCTTCACAATGTGCCCTTCTCCGCGCAGCCCTCTTAACTCTCCTCTACTCTGTTCCATTTACACTGGTTTCCTTGCATTTACACTTGTTCCTGACATGTGGCAGCTCTGCTCCTGCTTTAGGCTTTGCAAATGTTTCCTCTCGGCCTGGAGTGCTCTTGATTTCTTTGTCCTCATGAATCATTCATTCATCTCCTTCAGATATTTACTTGAATGTCACTTTTTCATTGAGGTCCTCCCTGATCACCATATTTAAAATTTTAAGCACTCTTTTTCCCCATCCCACCTTCCCAAAGTCTCTAACACTTCCTTAATTTCTCTCTCCAGCACTTGTTTCCTTCTAATAATTATTTATTATCTGCTTACCATTCAAACGTGAATAACATGAGTGTGGGGATTTTCATGTTTTGTTGACTGCTATATCCTCAGTGTCAAAAACTAGGTGTGGTATATGCTAAGAGCTCAAGTCATATTTGTGGAATGAATGCATGAATAACTTACTTCCTTGCTTGTCCGTACACTAAGCTTCATAAAGGCATAAACCTTATCTTTATAATATATGAAAGAAATAAAAATAGATGAGTCAATTATGGTACTAAAGTGGTGGGCAAGATATTTATTATTCTCTCCATTTTTAATCAAAATGCCTGACCTCTCCAACTCTCTGTTGTATATTCCCAAAGTTATCAACTGCTTTTCTTCCTTTCTTAAATTTTCACTTCACCAAGAGAGCAAAGATTACATACAATGAGCAAAGTGTGCAACGAAAATTGTTTTAAAACAAGATGTGGTGGCACCCATCTGTAATCCCAGTAACTCAGAAGATGAGGCAGGAGGTTTCTATATTCCAGACCAGCATGGCAACTTAGCAAAACCCTGTATCAAAATTAAAAAAAATAAAAAGTACTGGGATGTAGCTCAGTGATGAAGTACACCTGGGTTCAATCCCCAGTCCAGTACCATAAGAAAAAAAAATTAAACCTTGAAAGATGACACAAACATAATGGCTCAATTCATTTGTAAAAAGTTTTCTTTCCAGTGAAAGGTTAAAGAACTGAAAGAAACAGATATGTCTAAGCAGGATGGAAAAATCAATATATGTGTTGATTTAACTGTAGGGATTCTAAAACACACTAAACAAAATTGAGCCTTCTGATATGGAAACTTTATATTATTAAATGGAGAGCACTTAATATTCAGCTGAATCAGTGCTTGGAAAATCCCTGCAACTTACCCCCAGACCACCACCAGGTGACAAGTTCACATGTTGATCTTTTAAATTTATTAATGTGAGAAATTATAATATTTCACATGAAAGCTTTTAGAGCAAGTTGACTATGCACCCCAAGACCTGAGTTCTTTCCTCAGAATAAGCGCCCTCAAGGAAGCTTTTCTATCCACTTCCCATAGTGGCACTTCATCCATCTCAGAGGAGGACTGAGGACAGTCAAGTGGGCCAGCGTAGTTAACCACTGCTGGCAATAGACCTCACAGGGCACATCCGCTGAGCTTGGGACTGTTCATCAGTCATCTCCACAGTGGGACTGGGAGCAAGGTGAGGAGGGCTCAATCTTACAATGCAGGTAAGTTGGTGATGATGGTGCCCACCGCCACTGGAGAACCACCTTACAGAAAGGAATCACTAACCTAAATAAAAAGTTCACTGAGTCACGCACAGTAACTGTGTCAGAGGTACACGAGCTACAGAGGAAGCTAATTGCTGATCGAGAGAAACCTTGTTTAATTGAATCACAGTCAGAAGTGGAAAAGGACATTAATAACACACTAACAGAAGTATTCAAATTACACAGACTAACTTGTATATAAACCCCTTTTCTGGAACATATTGTATGCAGAAGATCAGATGAGCTATATTCAAATGCCACTGCCTATATTTTTATAGTACCCCTGGCCCATTATGGAAGAATGAAAAATAGCCAACAATTATCTCTGGAGTTTCATAAAGGAAACTGTTTCCCTGGGTAACATTTGCACACATACACATTATTGTCTCCCCACAATTAGTGACCCTTCCATTCACATAGTTAAAAAGGGAGTTTTGACTCAAGAGGCCTAAACATGGAATAATCAGACATCCTGGTTTAGCTCAACAGTCCTGATTTATTTTTGCTTCCCAATATAATTATTAACAGTGCAGTGCCTCCCCCTACTAAAATGTGTCCAGGTTTGCAACAATAAATTATATTCAACCTTACCTAAATGGCTATTATCTGTTATAGAACATTCTTTGACTGGAAAGCTGGCAAAATTAGTGCCATAAATTTCCCATAAGGACATGAGTGGTCAAACTAGTTAAAAATTGCCCTGCCTTTTCTTTGGCAGAGGAGTCATGAATCTGGAAATGTAAACAAAATGAGAAGTGCTTTCAATAAAGAATAAGCTCTGTTCCTCTATATTCCTCTATATACTTTTGAATTTGCTGTTCATATACCTTGCTAGGACCATTCTTGGATAATTAAAGGAGGCTCTCTTGCCAGCTAATAGAAATTTTAAATGTCACCAACAGTTATGAGAAAAGTCTCACACCTTTTATCTGTTCATGTTATTTCTGGCTTCTTAAGACCAAAAGTAGAGGTAAGACTTTGAATCAGGGGCTATTTATTTTTAAGTTAACAGCACCAAAGGGAAGATTCTCCTTCCATTAACACCCCCCAACAAGACTAGATTTATTAGAAATAGCCTCTCCATAAAGTTGAACACCTGACACCAGGCATTCAGCTGAAATCCAGAGTCACCTGACACACATCCCTCCTTTATATCCCAAATAACAGTGGTTCTTATCCTCCCTCTGGGAGAGTCAGAGGAGGAACTGTTGGAGAATAATCAGCAATTACCCAGGGCAGCAATCTGCAAGGCAACAGATCTACCTTCCCTTACTCCAAAAGTAGCACCCATATCCTCGGAGATGCTGTGGATTCCCTGGACTCCCACCCTACATTGTCCTAGCAAGTTCGACACATTTGCGCATGGTCCTGCCCCACAGGTAGTGTGTTTTACAGTTCAGTTCCATAAATAGCTTTAAAACGTAGATACTCTTCTAAACACTGAAGAGCATTATCATCCACCTTTGGGTCAAACTTGTTGGCCAACAGGTGATGGTTTTGAAGCATCCAATGCAGGTCCCCAGACCCATAAATACAGATGGCCCGCTGGTGGATTCCAGAGCAAGGTGCATAAGGCGCCCCCTCATTGATGTCTCCCTCATGTGCCTGCCACTTGACCAGTCTGGCAATGGAATTCATGTCTGAGACATCATACTTGTGGTGAAAGGGAGTTGAGCCAGGCATCCATGAGGCCCGCTGAAGGGTGGCCCAGAGGTGTTCATCAGGGCTATAGGTGTCTTTCACCCATTCAATCAGCTGTTGGGATTTGGGGTTCGTTAAGACATGCTGAATGAAGTCTCTAGAAGCCACAATATAGGCATTCCCAGTGAACATGGTTAAATTATGAGGGGGAGGATCCTTTAGCTTGGAAGTTGCTTTCAATGTATCTTTCACCACATAGTGATATTTCCAGCGGTGTTTTTTAAATTCAGTAGGTATCTCTGACTCCATACTGTTCTTCCCATTCAATATCTTGAGGGCCTGCACCATCTCCGCATTGGTCTTTATAGGAAAGTCTGTCCCGCAGGTATTCAGGAAATATTTCCACGGCACTGAGCTCTGGAGCAAATCTTCCATACAGTTCAGGTCAGCCTGCACCCTGGACCATGAGGCATAAACCACCGGAATCAGCTTACTGGCTATGAAGACATTTGAGAAGCATGAAGTAATCGCTCTGATCGCCTCTTTGAAAGTTTCTGGGGACTTCTCATCCACATGGACACAGTATATGTTCTGAGGGGCGTACACAGCCCGCAGCAGCCTTTCAAAGTTTTCAATCTTCTCATGAACTACCATAGAGTATGCAATAGGGAAGTCTAACTCTTCCTTGCTCAATGGGATCTGTATGAACTTCCTTGTGGCCTTAAAGTTCTCACAGTCTTTGGTCAGGTGGAGGTAGTCAGCATCTGTGAAAGGCTTCCGCTTCTTCTTGATCTCCAGGTTATTCAGAATAGCCTGGATCACTGCTTCCTGGTCCCCTCGGGTGACCGCTGAACAGTTGATGGACCTCTTTGCTGGCAGCTTTAGGGACTTGTACAACTTATCCCTACAGTACTGGCTTTGAAATACCTTGGAGTCCAGATCCAGGTCGTCAAAGTTACACCTCAATCTGAGAGAAAGTCTCAGAGCAACAATGGCCAGCAGCATATAACAGCCAAGGACCCACATGTGATAATGGCGGCAGAGCTTCCTCCATGAAACCATTTTCATGGAATGGGAGACAGAGTTTGCGTACAACGAAGAAAGAGGAGGGTAGACGCCTTAAACAAACAAAATGCCGCCAATTACAAACGAATCATGAATATGTCCCCAAGAATGTCAAGTTCAACTCATGGCAAAAATATATTTTTTCTACGATCAAATATCCTCATTAAACACAGCCTAGGCACCTCTTACAACTGGCTTGCTGTAGAGACCTATATCCTGACCCTACAAACTACCTGACCACACCAGGCTCAGGATCCGGCTCCACCTTCACTTCAAGAGAAAAAAGGAAATAGAACTAACCACTTGGTGACATAAAGGTATAATTAGTAGGAGGGACATCCCACCCTTCATTCCTTATTCTTCCTCCACCCCTGACCACCCAAGAAAGTAGCTCTTCTATGGGGTCTGGAATTTGTGGTACGTCTGAAGACAAAATCCATGAAATTCAGACTCTTAGCACCAGTTCTAGTAATCTAAAAGTCCTTTTAAAAGTAAAATGACATTTCTTGCTTCTATTTGGCAATTTATACATTAAGATACTTTTCACTGCATGTAATTCATTGGCCACATATGGTACCTAGCCAACCTTTTCTAAAAATGTTCTTAAAGTAGTACAATTTGATATTACCCCCAAAGTGCTATGTGATCATTCAGGTAGTCCATCAAATTTAAAATATATCTATACACAGAGACAAACAAGCCATGTGTATACAATATTTAATGAATGCCTTCAGTGAACCAGAAATATTTTTTTACATTGTTCACACAACTAGCCTGAAAATGTAGTATTACTAAGACCTCTTTTTAAACAGAAAAATAGAAGATAAACTACTTACTAAATATTACGTTATAAGAAGCAAATCTTAGACTTCTCCACTCCCCTTTCCTCCTAGCCTTTTCATGTGCAAGCCTAATGTTTGTTCAACCCAATCACACTTGCCTTTTAAATACAATACAAATCACACTGCCTTTTACATACAATACAAGGTATCGAGTACCAATAAAGGAAACCAGATTTTATAGCAGGGAAAAATCTCTAAAAGGAGAGAAACAAAATGTAACACATCTCTTTTTCCTTGTTGTCTCTCTAGGCATAAGACTCTATCCTCTTTGGAAATATTTTTATGGGAAGCTAAGAAGAAAAATGAAAAATTAAGAAAATTCTCACCTTTAATAGCTTCTTTCCTGCTTAAGGAAGGAAGTGATTCTGTTTCCAAGTGAAGACCGGTTGGATTCCATGGAAGCAAATGTAATACTGTAATCCCTGATGTTTTCTACCCCTCCAAAATATTTTTTCTGATATTCACAGATGTCCAAAACAAATGCAAGATCCTCTTTAATCTTTGAAGAGTAAAGCAGCAGGTGGTTTTATCACACACCTTTTAACTACCTAGTCTCTGATAAGGAAATAAGCTTAGATAAATGAGTCAGGAACAAATTCTCAGTCAGGAGTCATTTAGGCAAGTGAGTGAGGCAGGGAAAAAAATGTTAGCAATATCTGAGAAAGCACTACAACCAGATCAATGCAGTTTATACCTCTCTTGTCAGGAAACTATTCATAAGAACCTATCAGTGCTCATACAAGAACTTCAAAGCCTTTCCCTCCTCACCCAACAAGGAACCACGGAAACATAGGTGTGCCCCAGCCTTCTTTTGTTCAAGTGTCACTCATGTTGGGAGTGCATGAGTGAGGCACTTAAAAAAAAAAAACTTCAAGGACTTTTTTCTATTGCTATTTTACTAAATATAAAAATATAAATGAAAACCATAGTTTGTTCTTCAGAATTGCTTCATTTAAAAAATCCCATTTGCCTGAAAGATGACTGTTGATAATCACAGGTTGTAGAAGTACCCCAGGGGTCCAGAATGTAGATCTCCCTCACTAATGCCTGAGGGTCTAGGGTCATTGGTGGTTTAGAGAATGGATTACACTACTGCTGCTGGATGTCAGTGCGAACCCCATGGGATAGTTTTGCCCCTGCCCCAGGCCCCAATCCCTTCCCGTGCCTGCTACTCCCTTTCCCCAACTACCACGCCACAACAGCTGCATTCTTGGCCAAATATCTGTATTGAATTTAATATAAAGAACTCAATCAGGTATAAAGCTGAATGGATAACTGCAAAGGTGGGAGGAGGTGACAACATTCAACCATTTGGGGAACAGCAACTGCTGGGAGTGGCTACCACTCAGGCTGGAGGAAGAAAGGGACAAGCAGGAAACTACCAAATCTAAAATCTAAACACAAACTTAGAGCTGAGGTCTCTGCACTCAGAAGGGCCCCTGGGTTGAGAGCCAGACACCTAGGAGGTGGCTGCGGTCCTTACTGTAAACTGGCTTTGGAACACATGGAAAGGAACAGTAAAGAGACGCAATGAGGCGTTGATATGGCCGCTCAGAGAAACCGGAAATGGCTGGGAGGGAGACCGGAAGTCCCGCCTCCTGGGAGCTCCCTCTAGCGCCCCCTGTGGGCGCAGCCTGATAAGGCGCCATCTGCGAAGCTGAAAGGAGTTCTCAGGGTCCCGGCCCCTCAGGGGGCTCTTCCTCCAGGGACAAGAATGTGCCAATGGAGGCCACAGGCGCCTTCTTCCTACACGACTTGTTCACGCCACTCCTGATGCCCATGTAGGGAACATAGGTTGGTCCGTTTTGTTTCACTTTTTGTCCTCTCTGCCCCTTTCTTCCTGTAGGCCGAGGCCCAGCAAGGACAAGGGACTCGCGAAGGGTCATGAATGTCTCAGCTTTTATTGGACCCACTCGACCAGCTGTGTCTTAGGCCTGCAGCCAACACTCAGATTTTCAGGCCCTCTCCATTGTGGAGCCATAAAAATCCCTGGGAAAGATTGTTTAAAAGATAAACACTCTGGCTCCGGAAGTAAAGTCTAGAGAAATCCCTCTGATATCTTCATGTCTGACTTTTAAAGGGTGGCTCCTTCTGGTTTAAAAAAAAAAAAAACAAAACAATCAAAAAACTGCATCACAGAGTCGTTCAATAAAAGTATAACACTTTTTGGATACTTTATTTTTAAGATAACTGAAATAGGTATCTTTTTTGTAAAGTACATGGTAAGATTATCAATTTGTAGAAATCTTTTGTTGAGAGAGCCTACAGGTTAGTAACACCAGGCTCCTGGTAGTAGAGATAAGCATGGGTTTGGCAGAACAAAGCTGGATCCAAATCCTGGTGGCTCTTTGGTTTTCTAGCTGTGCGACCTTGAGTGAATTCTTTAGTTTCTCTGTGCTTCTTCACAACTCCCCTTGCATAGTAGGGGCTAAAGTGATAGCTATCTTGTAGGATTGTTGTGGAGAGTAAAGAACACAGTTTGTATAAGAGGACTTGGCAGATGCAGCGGCATTTGCAGCCCCTGGATGCAGGTTATATCGTTGACTCCAGTGTCAGCCCATGAAGACATATTTTACTCAGAATAACTTAAGGAGGATACAAAGCATTCCTGAGTCTAGACCAAGCAAAAGTCTTTATGCTTATGATGCTGCAAGGGAAAAGACACAGAATTTCCCTCCACTGTGTTCTAGAAAGAGACCCACATGTTGTCACTGTCAGTACCCCCAGAGAGAATGAAACCAGGGATGAGCTGCAGTCTGGAAAGAGGCACAGGAAAGTGGAGGGCCAGGCATTATGCAGAGATCAGGCAGGTGTTTGGGAAGATGGGCCTCAGAATTCATGCCTTAATTCCATGCTGGCCCCGATGGGACATTGGCAAGAGAGAGGGAGAGCCCATTCCTGTGTGCCTGGAATCCCGGTCTCATTTTGAGGCAGAAACCTGGACTGGAGCACCAAACCTTCATTATAGCTCCTTTAACTCTGCTAAGGACCAAAGGTAGAGCCAGACGGGCCTGAGGGCAGATCTTCCCAAGAGTTCAGGACGGTGTGATGGTATGTAGATGCCCAAACTCTGAAAAGATGAAAGCATCTGCCTCCCTCAAATGTCCAAAGTAAAGGCAGCATTATACCAGGGTAGTCTAACGAAGAGAGTTTTTCACAATGGCTGCTACTGTGACCCTGGATCTGAAAAAGCAAACTTCCTGCCCAGACTCCTAAACCTTTTTCTCCTAGTCATGAGTTTCATCTGTCTGTTGGGCAAATAACTTTAAATTACAAATCTTTGCACATCTGTGGGCAAGTCTATGAGTTTCAGTGGGAAGGTGCTGAGAAACCTAGCCAGGGTCATTGGGATGGATCTAGGAGAAGCCAGGGAGGTTAGTATCAATCTCAAGAGGTTCAGAGGACCCAAGAGCGGGGTCAGAGGAGGACCCAGGCAGCAGGGCTCTAATCTTTTAAACTGAATTTACAAATTGGCAAATGTGCCTGTAAAATCAGAAAAAAGGATAATGATGATACTGGTGTAAATTCAGGCAGAGATGTTTATTGGACTTGTTGCTCTCGGGCCAATTTCACCTGCGCCACCATGATGAGGGCAGGCATGGGAAGCAGCAGCAGGCCAGAATGGCAGGCAGGGAAAATGGCGTTGAACCTTCACCAGGCAGCTGGTTTTGGTGGCTACCTGGAAGTTCATGGTGGGGTTGGTCCTTTAGAGACTGGCTGGTGGATCCATCAATCCATTGGAGCTTGTCCGCCAGCATCCCAATTGGCTGTTCTTTCGGCAGGCAAGTTGCCCTTTGCCCTGCCCCTTAGCCAGCAGGCATGGCCTCAGTGTCTTGGCTGAAGGCACGCCCCCAGCCAGGGTCCAAGATGCTGTGAAGTGTGGGCTACCTGAAGCCACGCCCCCAGCCGGCCTAACATCCCGACCTTTTTGGTGACATAGGGCGTAGATTTCCATCTGGCTACTTCCTGCTGTTTATGGGGCGATGTGGGGAGGGGAAGGTTCGGGTGTTGGCTCCCTGGGAGGCGGCTGTAAGGGTGTAAGGGCCTTTGGTCGTATGTTACTTCAGCGACCTCACTTATGCGGCTTCAGGTGATCCTGAGGAGACAGGAGCAGTCATTAGAAGGAGTCTTATCACTAATATGGGAGTAAGGTTGGGGGTCAGCCAGGTGACAAGAGTGGAGTTGAGCCATCCTGGCCAAGGGTCAGGCTGCTTAGGCCTCTCGTTCAGATGTCTGAGAGTTCTGATGTTCATCTCCATCAGCCCAGTTTCACTGATGTAGCAGCCTTTGTTCGTCCTCAGGAGATCAAGTGTTTAGAGGTCCTGTAATGAAACTCAGGTGACAGATGTTATTTGTCTTTGTAGGGAGGCCAGGGAGGCATTGGCTGTTTCCATTGCCTCTTGATGCTGCTTACGCCTCTGAATGGCAGAGGCTGACTTCATCCTCCTGCCCCCAATTCGGAGTCAGTGAGTGAAGAGACTAGGTAGAGTCCGGCCATCGTGGATAGAAAAATGGCCTGTTTTGTCCTAAAGAGGGGATTCTGAGCAAATCAGATTAGGGGAACCCCCTCTAAAGCTGGCATTTAGAGAAAAAAAAGCCATTGCCTTTGTTGGTAAATGTCCATGTAGGACTGAATTTTGGTTAGACTCTCCTGCCAGGTGTTTAAGACCAACTTGATCAAAATTGATCTTGTTCCTGTCTATCACTACCAGTCAGCTGAGTTTGTCAGGTTATTCTTGAGGAACTTGTGAAAAGCCTTTTGGCTCTTTTACCAGTTATGCCATCTGCTAAGGATAGATCAGGGTCTTGCTGACCACATGTTTCGCTTGGAAGCATCAGGGACATTGTCCATGAATGATCATCCTTTTTGCAGTGTGTTCACTGGTTGGCTTTCTGTTCTCTAGGGTCACCTGATCCCCCTGATCGGGAGGTCCTGTTACCCTGAGTTGTGAGGCCTGTATAGAAGTTCCATCGTCCCCTGAGCTTTGGCTGACCAGGGCAAGGGTCAAAATATTGACTATGCTTCCTTAGCCCTTTAACTGTCTTAACTTTGGTCTCCTTGATTTGGTGTTTAACATCCAGCAGGCCAGTTTCACCAGTCTTAAAGTGCAAATATTGTTACAGCTTTATAGTTACGCCTTT
>PVKS010024468.1:0-31037 GCA_004027875.1 Aplodontia rufa
TTGATTGGCCTTGAAACACCATCACAATCAATTGACCATGTGTGGGTGGATCTATTTCTGAACTTTCTATTCTGTTCCATTGTTCTAGAATATTCTTAGATCAATGACATACTATTATGATTAATGTAGATGAATTAAAACATTGACATCAGATAACATGAGGCCTGTGGTGCTTTTCTTTTTCCCACCTTTCCTGAGCACGTATTGCTTTGCTTAGGTGTTTTGGCTTGCCCAAATATGTTTTAAATCAGCTTGTCTATTGTTTTAGAAGTACTAATTGGGATTTTGGTTGGGCTTGTGTTGAAAAGACCAATTTGGGAAGAATAAACACATTAACAGCAGTGTCCCTCCACTCCATGAACATGGTTATCACTTTCCATCTATTTAGATCTATTTAGCACTCTGTAATTCTTTTGAGAGTGTGGGGTACGTTTCAATGTGGTGGTCTTGCAGGTGTTTTCCTGAATTTATTCTTACGTATTTTATTTTGTGTGTGTGCTATTGCAAACGGAATACTTTTGTTTCATTTTCCAATTCTTTGCTCTTGGTGTGTAGAAATATAATTGATTTTTGTATATCAACCATGCATCTTACAACCATGCTGAGTTCATATGAAGATCAGCAGTTGCTCTGGCAGTTCCACAGTACATTTACCTAAACCATCAAATAACAGATAAATAAAATAATTTTAATTCTTCTGTTCCAATCATTATGCCTTTTATTTATATTTTTACATTACTGCACTGCCTAGAACCTCCAGTGATATATTGAATTTAGGAAATGAAATAGATATATTCATCTTGGTCTCAATCTTTGGGGGAAAGTGTAAAATATTTCACCACTGACTGTGACATAGGTTACAGTTTGTAAAATTGATGTTCTATACAGATTAAAGAAGTTCCTTTTTACTGCCAATGTTAGGATTCTTTTTATCATGAATGAATGTTGAACTTTATTGAGTGTTTTTCCTCTATCTACAAGCATGATCAGATAATTTTCCTCAATTATTCTGTTAACACAATATTATTGATATTTAAATGTCAAACCTATTTTGTATTTCTAGGATAAACCTTACTTGATCATTATGTAGTACCTTCTTTGTATATTACTGGGTTCATTTTTCTAATATTTTGTTTAGAATTATTATATTTATGTTTCTAAGGGACATTAATCTATAATTTTATTTCTTTATTTTCACCAATAGCAGAAATAGAACGATCAATGGTACACTATATTCATAGACTTTTGAAAATTAGAATTTTAAAAATTTCAATAAAAATTACTCCAATTAAATAATTTAGGAATTTATTGTAACTTCTTCTGTTATGTACCATAAAATGGCATGTCCCCAAGTGCTTAGATTATCAATAAGAGAAAGCATTAGATTATTTTTGTGGGGGAGGCCAGGAAACATTGCCCAAGTCACAAAACTAAGTTTCCAAGACTTGGGCTATGAGTGCTCATTTCTACATAATCATTAAAAGGGAAGTAAGTAAGCCACCAATAAATGTCTACTTTTCCTGTAGAATAAGAAAATCTTGTGAATAAGTCTCTGTGCCCCCTCCTAACAACAACATCTTGCTGTCTTCTCTTTCTAGAAATCTGTATACTAGGGAATGGGAGACTGTACAGATGGAGAAGATGTTTCAGAAATACCACTCTCTGTAGCCTCTGGGTATTCTCCTTAATGTGAGTTGGTTTATTGGATGGTTCATAGGAAGGTATTGCTGATGGCCATACTCAAGTAGCATATTATATTTACTATGTCTTTGAGATGAGAGTCTGAATTGGAAGAACAGGCTGTGTTTTGAACATTTTGTGTAGGATTTATCTGATAATTTTCATACCTATGCCATGGGTATTCAATATCATGGTACACTGAGGTGCAGAGCAAAATAAGAGACCCTCAGAAAGCAGCTTTTCCATCACAGAATGAATTGTTACCTACTTTGCCTTAGAAAATGACGAATGTCTAAGGGAAATCATATGAATAAAAAAAGAAAGGAGAGCACAAAGCTCAAACAGGATTTAGGCGGACTTGGGGAAGAAGCTGTATATGGATCCTGATCTTATCATAGAACATCAAGGGCCTAAGAAGTACCCTGTTCTTTACCTGCGCAATGGGTCTGGATCTTCGCAATAGCTCAGCATGGTAGTTTTCAATGTGTGCTACTTAGGAAGGAGTGCATGCCAAAGGGTTCTAAGTAGAGTTTCCAAGTTGTCAGTGCTGGGAAGTGATGGAGTCAGGATTCCAGAAGATTCAGTTGCACGTTTATCATCTTTCTTCTTTACCATAGCATTTTTATGACAAGCTCTCTGAAATAAGTCAGGAAAACTTAGCAATCATAGACACAGGAACTATGTCAATTGAATTCACTGTGGTGAATAATGAACTGAGAAGATTCCTCAACTTGCTCTTGGTTTCTACTGCATCATTCAGTAGTTGTTGGAGAATGTAAAAGGTGTAGTATTAACATGAAAAACTGTTGTATGATTTTTCCATCTTAATGATATCCCATATTCTGGAGTTGGGCCCACACAAGAATTCAGCATGTAATATTTTAAGATAAGATGATAAATGGTGTGCATAACAGGTAAGAGAAAGAGCAGACCCCTGGAGGTCTGCTTACCTACTTTGACATAAGTGTTTACATTTTTATTTTTTGTTATAGTAGAAGGGGGACATTTTTACTATCATTACTTTGTCCAGGAATGAACAAATGAAAAGCAAATGAGGAGGAGCATTACTGGAGGATCCGATTGACATCTAACCATTGAAAAAATTATTTGCAGGGAGACTTTGTTCAACTAGGCGTTAGCAGGTGGCAGACTGTACGCTAGTGGGTAGAAGGAGCTCCTCGAGGATCTGCAACTTCAGGAACATCAGAAGTCGTCAGACTCAGCATCAGTCTTGCCTTTTTACCATGAGCATTACAAATGGTGAAAGACTGGAAGAACAACTGTCAATGAGGACATAGTAGCCATGATGGAGGGTTTAAGATCCCTGGAGGGGGTCCTTAAATAGTATCTGGAGCTCTTATATAGTATCTGGAGCTTATAAAGTATCTGGTGGTCCTTAAATAGTATCAGAGACCTGTCTGAGTAGGTTAAAGCTAAGACCTACTGTAATTTGGCCATTTCTGTTACAATGATTTTATTCATACATCCATTTTTAAATCTGTTCTTAACATTGTAAAAAATAGTGACCAAATCACCCCTGCCTTCATGGAATGAATTCTTTTTTTTTTTTTTTAAAGAGAGAGGGATAGTGAGAGAGACAGAGAAAAACAACTTTATTTAGTTTTACACATGGCCTTAGTTGCTCCAACACTCAGTTGTGTACATGGTGCTGGGGTTTGAACCTGGGTCCTCATGGTTGCCAGGCAAGCGCTGAAACCGCTGAGCCACCGCTCCAGCCCCATGGAATGAATTCTTATTCAAGCAATGACAATATGTAACTAGGAAATATGATCTGTACTATAGGGAATAGCAAAGTGTCCTATGAAAGCATAACAAGAGCTTCTGTAATCAGAGGAGAGAAGAGAAAGACACTAGAGTAATTTAAAAGGTGACAGGTTGGGGCTGGGGCAGTGACTCGGCGGTTACAGCGCTTGCCCAGCATGCACGAGTACATGGGTTCAAACCCCAGCACCACGTACACAACTAAGTGTCAGAGCAATGAAAACCATGTGAAAAACTCAATAAAAATTGATTCTCTCTGTCTCTTTCTCTCACTGTCTTTCTCTCTTTAAAAAAAATGAATAAATAAATAAAAGGTGACAGGTAGAGTGCAAGATGTGAGGGAGCAGGTGACAATGTTTCTGATGGGTTTCTGATGACACTGTGGATGGATAGCATCCCACATACTAAGATGCAGCAGCCTGACAACAAGCAGTCACAGAATTTATAAATGTAAGTAAGCAGAGCAAAATGGCCATCCCTTCATTCATTCATTTGGGAGATACTTAATTCATGCTTGGAACGCACTTTGCCAGATAAGCTTTCAATGTCAGACTGCTTCTAACTCACATGTTAGATTTCCTGTTATGAAAAATTGTTAGATTTCAAAAAAGTTGCCCACGTGTAAAAATGACACCAGGAAGGCAGCTAAATTGCTTCTTTCTAAGTTTTTGTCATATCGAGCCAAATCTCTTTAGAGTGCTCTCAAGTGTAAGCACAAGAGTAGTCTCCTAAAAACCAGATCCGTTTCTTGTTTTCTTGTTTTTCAGCTTTCTTTTGTTGGAAATGTTTTGTACTTTCTATTTTGCTTTGTCTTAACATCAAAATGCTGTTCAGCACATGTATCACTTGAGTAACAGAGAGTCTCTATTATTTTTTATCCTGTGAGAAAATCTGTGAAATCCTAGATCCTTGAAAATCACTTTAATAAGTGGAATGTTTTTTTCTTTCTTCAAATATACCCCTTAGATGTTTATTCTGTCATAAAAGCTTTCCTATGTTATCAAATAAACACCACAGGATAATTTCAATTGAGACCAGAAATGCTTATGCTCCATCTCACCCCCACCAAATGATTGTATTTATTCATTCAATAAATACTCCTTAAGTGGTCTCTGTACTGTGAACCAGACCTCTTTGGTAACTTAGGTAAGTGCCTTCCTTTCTACCTTCAATTTACTAATGTGATTAGAAAGTTTTTCTTCTCTATAATTATACATGTGCATATATTAATTACATTTACATGCATATGCATACATACATGTATATAACTATATAGTTATAAACTTTAGTACTTTACTACACCTCATAAGATTTTCAGTGGAAGTCTGGATGAGAGATGCAAGAGTCTTAATAAAAATAATAATGTTACACCTATTTGGCACATTATGGAATACATTGCCTCATGAGACATTACTTCTGAGTTAAATCTACAATATTAAAAGACAAAGCATTGCAGGAAAAAAGCAAAGTAAATATCTGACCACATGTTTTTCTTAGCCTGTGTTCAGTGGTTCCATGGATGGGAAATGTTCACAGGACAAGTCAACTTGGAGTCCCATGTCTACTGTGGGTGCTGACAGATGCCAGGAGTGGGTCTCAGTTTCTTAGTTGTTGTTACTGACTTTATTATGTCTGTGTCTTTTCTGAGGCTTTGGCCAAGAGTCCGGTCCTACAAGAACCAAGAAGCATTATTTAATGTAACTGGGCATAAGCAGCCATCTTCCTAACATCTCTGCTCTACCACAATGATTGTTGGGACTTCCTAAATACTCGCTGGAACTGTTTAATCATGAAAAATAGTATTATGGAACAAACCAAATTAAAGAACATGATAGGTGACAAATAGATAAAGTGACCAAATGGAATAAATCAGGCTTCCCATCATATAACCAGAGCCCTAGATCTGTGTGAGTTAATCCATTACTGAAGTTCTCCCCATCACAGTCCTGTACATGAGTTTCCCTCCACAACTATTAAAGTGATTTTCTTGTCTAGAAAAGTTATGAGGAGCTTTGAACAAAGTTTGCCTCAGTGACTTTGAGAAATGAATCTTTCAACAAGGTATAAAGAGCTTTGAGAGACTCTTCATTGCAGTATTTTTACTGAAGAATCTTACTTAAATATTCAGCCTTATGTTTTCTAGCCTATTTTATCAGATCTGCAAATTTTCAGATTTTCTTTGCAGAAAAGAAATGGAATAGTTTCCAAAGGAAATGAGCTGTTTTGAATAAGAACATAACATGGTGACATTAGATAGTTTTACGTGCTTACCATTTTTCCCCTAAGAGTATTCATCCGTGACATGCCAGAAACATTGGAAAGACAACAAGCTAAGACTTCACATGGTTCAAAAAGTTTTTTTTTAAAGAGAGAGAAGGACAGAGAGAGAGAATCAATTTTATTTAGTTTTTCATGTGGCCTTCTTTGCTCCAAAATTTCGTTGTGTACGTAGTGCTGCGGTTCGAACTCGCGTACTCTCGCATGCCGGGCAAGCGCTGCATCTGCCATGCCACCACTCCGGCCACGGTTCATAAAATTTGAACAGGAGAAAAATTATAATGCATTGCTTTTGACAATGAGTCACCAAGCACCATAATCTATGGGATTGGAGGACAGGCTGCACACTATATAGGCAGTGCAAACACCATGGTGTGGCCACTCTGAAATCATCTTTGAAAGGAAACAAAGGTCCCTGGAAATGAGATGACATCAAGATGATTGTGATGCCCTTTGTTTTCTCTTTCTACCTGCAAAGTAGATAAGTGACTTAATTTCTGTGAAACTAGTAAACTATTGTTAATCATTTTGCAAAAAAAAGAAAAAAGCATTTTAATTACTCAGGTGGTGGAAAGACCAGAATTATCTTTCCGTACCCTTCTTTTTTATTTCTGATCAATCATTAGGTTCTACCTCCAAAAGTCATGTGCTAGCAGTAATTTTCTTTATCAAGAAAAGTTGGTCTCATCTCTCCCTCTCTCCCTCTTACTCTCCATCAAAAAGAAAACCTACTTAAGAATACACGAAAAGTGCCTACAGCCATCTCTTGAAACACAAGATAGCATACTGGTAATAATGCTCTTGAACATAGAACAAGTTTTAACACTTGGGTGCCTGTGTGTGTGTGTGCGCATACGCACGCATGCACATGTTTTGCTAAAGATCAAACTCAGTGAACTAAAATCCCCAGCCCCTGCAGTCTGCATTTTAATTCAGGCCTCGCAGTGTTTGCCCGTGCCATGTTTTTAATGTTGGATTCTGTCATCAAGTAGTACACTGTTTTACTTAAGACAACCCACACCAGCTGCTTTCACTTTCGCACATTTCCTTCGCATTTTAACTTTTCAAGTACATATTTTCAAAGATGATGTTCCTTTAAAACTGGGCGCGCAATGGTGAAACAGGATGGATGTTCAAAAGCACCAGTGACTTGAGCTGTGGCATGAAAAGCAATGCAGGGTTTTTTGCAGGCTTACAACATAAGCAGAGCTGCCAAGAGACTAAGTCTTTGAATACTGCTAAGCTCTGAGTATGTTGCCTATATCTGGCAAATAAGACTGCATTATTTTCTTTTGCATCTTCCTGAAGACCAGTTGCCTCGGATTTGGGAAAAGAACACAGTATTTCAGAGATTACCTAGCCTTTTTTGACAAAAGAAAAGTCTTTTTATAAGTGGAAGTGTGTCAAATGAGAACTTTGGAACTCAATGCATTATTCAATGTGTGATACCATGTGTGATTTCATTCCAGACCCTGATATACTAAGAAAATATTACTATGATTACATCATATCATTGTGAAAGAATGAGAAATAATAGGCGTGAAATAAATTTGCTTCCCCACTGTAACAGAACTCAGTAGGCAAATCTTTAACCGTACATTTCCTGTTTAGCTAAAGTGTTCTTCCCTTCATGTTGGCAAATCCTTTGGATTCCATAGTCTCCACAGAGCAGTATGGCATTCTAATCATGCAGATTCTCTTTGCTATTTAGCATTTGAAAGACAAACAGCTTAAGTGGCTTAGGAACAGCTTAAGTTCAATTCAGTCCACAACAGCAAACATAGATTGAACTCCTACTACATCACAGGAACTGTATCTACAGGTGGGTTGGGCATGGGGATGTGGATGAACTTGGAGATCAAACACAAGACGCTGAGAACTGTCACCACCAAGACAAAGAGGGAAATCCCAAGACATCTATTTATCTTCAGAGACAGCTTACTGGATACTGCTCTTTTCCTGCACCTCAGGAAGCCAGTACTTTCCTCAAACCCTTGAATAGTGAGTCCACCCTTGTGGATGTCAGTTGGGTCTGTCCCATCCCAGACTGCCCAAGATCTACAGTTCCTATATTTCCTCCTCTATCTACCTTGGAAAATCAAAACCTTATCCTGACTTGATCTGAATCCAGCAAGAAAGTGTACTATCTCATTATTCCACAGTATCATCTGAATTTTAAGAACAGAGATGAATATATCAAACAACCAATAACTCCAACAGAACAAACATTACTCTGTCTGCTTAGGGTCAATCCTCACTTCTCCAAGTACTGGGACCTGATGCCAACACCTTCCCCAATGAGTCCACACTCCACAGACTCCAGCCTTAGGAGGTTTGTTCACATGGTGAAGAAATGGTCCACATGGTTGCTTATAGACAACTGAGCCCTGCTGAAAGCCAGGGGACCTGAAAGATTCATGTGACAGAGGTGACGGCATCTTCTCAAATCCCCTTGAATTTATTACAGGATTGAGAAACCACACACACACAAAAAAAGCCTTCTTGTTGCAGGAAAAACTGTTCCATGGGTGGCATTAGAAAGTGTTGTCACAATATTCCCATTTCTGAGTGTGAACAGCTCTACCCTGCCCTCAGGGGACAGGTAGGAAATAAATCCACAAAATTTGCACAAATGTATGAACAAATTAACAAAGGTCCAAGTGGCAAAGAACTCTTCAATGAAGCATGGGACTAATTCCTAAACTTTTTTAGTACCTAAAACCTCCAACAGGCTATGAAATAGCCCCAAAAGTTAAGACTTGGAATAGTTTTAAGTAGTGGCCACATTTACAAAGAAGTTCAAATTTTTTGTTGAACTGATTGCCTGATACAAAAATAAACACATCAACTCTATGGTTATGCACGAAGGCTTTTATTTCATGTTTCCCTTACAGGAGACTAGATTCTGGGCCCAGCAAACAGACCATTACGAAGTAGAGATCCACACCCTTTGTGGTTGAATAGAAGGAACGGTTATACATAGTTTCCATTTTGTAGTCCCCCCAAAACTAAATGTGACTTTTCCGATATTTCATCTGCTTTAGAGTAGAAAAATGTATATCTGAGTGCCAGGCATTTAAACACTACCAAAGAATTCCATGCCCAGTGGTAACTACTTAGCTGTTAAAAGAAAGAATATGACATGGTATTTTAAAGACAAACTGTAGCTGTTTCCTCTGGTAACCTCCCATAAACATAGATGCCATCATAAATTAAGCAGCAGCCATCAGATTGGGTTTGAAAAACGCAATCTATGAATTAAAATTATATTGATCCAATTAAATCCACAGACTGCCTCATAAGACTGACTTTTAAGATAACAACAGAATAGATTATGTTTTAAAGGTTTTGTATGTTCATTTGCTTATAAATAAAAAAATGGCAAAATAAATTATCAGAGTTTTTTTCTGTCCCTTTCTGTACTCTCGTCACTCAACTCCAAGAGACAAAGTTCATCAGAGAAAGAAGTACAGATGGTTATGAATGGTGGGAATTTGGATTAAAGAAAAAAGGATATGAGTAAAGATAAAGCTTAAAAACTGTGTGAGGTAATGCATTTGTTAACAGCTAGATTTAACCATGTTGTACATGATAAAATAGCATGTTATCTGTTGATTTTATTTATGTATGTATATTATTGTATATATGTATGCACACACACACATATATATGTGTATATATATATATATATATACATATGTATATATATATATATATCAAACAAAAGGGAGAGCGAATGGAAGCTTAAAAGCTATTTTTGTTAAGTGCTGTTTTTGTCTAGGATGTGCACTCTTAGATTCTCCATATTGCTCATCCCCCTTTTCATGTTTAGACCCAAGATTTGAAATGAAAAGGAAATAATTCACAAAATGCAAACAACTCAAATGCTGGTATAAAGACACAGTACCTACAAAAATGATTGTGTAGAGCTGTAATGGTATTGAAGAAAATAGCAAACTCTATTTACTGAGAATAAATCATTTTTGTTGAACTGATTGCCTTATACAAAAAAAAAACACATCAATAGCATATATCATTCTATTTTTTTTTTTGAAAAGTTGGGCTTTATATATTCCAAGCTGTTTCAATTTAGGATGGGCTGGTAAATTCAATCCACTAACAAAGACACATTATAATAATATAAATATTGCATCCAAATACTTAGAAGTGACAGAGCTAGAATTTTAACCTACTCTGACTCAAGTCTTACTTACTGTGATAGAACCATTTACCTTTCTCAGTTGACATGTTTTAAGAAATTGATCTATTCAAGTAAAGTTACAATTTTTAAATTATACATTTTTTCACCTGTGTATTTCCCCTGCCCCACACCCCAGTTCTAACCCCTCCCACTCTGTAAGCATTAAGAACTTGTATCTTCACACTGTGCTCCTGGATGTGAAATCCCTTTGAGGACCCACTTCAAATTGTCACCTCCCAGTCACTTATGTATCAGGTGGCCACACAACATTCTAGGATAAAATCAAACTGAATTAAAGATGCCTTCAGTGCTTAATGTAAGCTCTCCACATTGCTTATATGGTGTTTATAAAATGCACTGCAAACCTGGGGTGCTGCCCACATAATTATTTTATCCACTGTTTTTGAGTGGGAAAATAATTGCTTTGAAATTAATAATAAATTATTGCAAGCATATCATACTGTTACTTCATACGCCTTTTTGATTGTGCAATAACCAAATTGCTTAATAAAAAATAGAAATAAATAAATTGCTGGTTAAAAACAAGATGTGGAAGAATTTATAATAATAAATATATTGCTATTGAATAACATTCACTGATTTGAATGAGCTGATTTATTAGCCACCATGAACTGTAGTGACAATAGGCAAAATGAAAAATGGATGGCGACCTCAAAACCAAGTCAGTTATAAATAAGGATTTTTTAAAAAACAGCAAAATGTGTAAAAGAAAATACCTAAGAAGACCTCAAATCAATGTATGCAATGAAATTTTGCAAAAAAAAAAAAAAAAAAAGAAGTAGTTTTGTTCCAGATTCCCTGCCTGGGCCATTTTGAAGTAAAATAAGCAGAAGATGAGAAAAGATTTCTATGCATGCAATGATCGAATGAATAACTTTATATTGCTGAAAATATATCCAAAATTCAAACCTCATTAAAATGAGTTGTAGGGTTGTCCAAACTAATTTGCTGCATAGTCATTAAGGAAGAAATGAGTCAATTTACAAAAAAAAAATTTATCAAAGCCTCTACAATGGCATTTGCAAAAAGTACTGTGGTTGATCTGACTGCTACACAGATGCAATTAGGGTTATTATCTGATGGTATAATGAATAATCCAAAAAATTACAATACCTATTGAGTTAGTTGAAGTTTAAGATTATGTGACATCTTTACAGTTCCAAAGAACACAAATATTCAGATCCCTTCCTTCTTATATTGTTATACAAATGTAGACAAATATGGAGAAGATATTATATTATTTGACAAAAATTTTGACACATAAACCTGGAAGAAATAGGTATTTTCCCCCTCTTTTTCCCACATGTTTTTATTGGTGATAGAAGACATGGTTTTAAGGAATTACACTAATTTTAAAAGCATAAATTGGCAACAAGGTCAAGTCTGATGGGATAAAAACTACAACAGGAAGAGACCCAGTAGTTATGGCTTCCATAAAATCTCTAGAGGAAATTAATTTCCCTGTATATAAAAAGATATTTAAACACCAACTGTTAAAGTGATGGCATCTTTCAAAACACTATTAACTAGTGACATACAAATAGTCACTTTTACTAGCTGTGGTCTTTAAATTTCATACTTTTCATTTGGTAATGATTTTGTTTGTCAGTAAAATGAGTCCTTCTGTGAAAAAGTATGAGAGCATTTAGAACTTGAAGTTTTATGATGTCTATGATGAACTATCAGTTAAAAAAAGCATTTCTTTAGGAAGTGAAGCTAATTATGTAACAATTATTTATTCTGTACTAGGCACCATGCTAAAAAGTTTATCCTGGGGTTTTTCATTCAATAATCCCCAGAAACTGATTAGGTAGGATTTATTTCCTTTCCCATTTTACAGATGAGGAAACTGAGGCTTAGCTGGCTTCAGCAAACTTATCCAGGAGGTTGAGCCAGAAAAATCAGGGAGGTCTCAGTGACAGCCTCCTGTGGTCTCTGCCTTAGCCCATGAACTCTGCAGTGCCTCGGGATTCTGGGCTCAAGTTCTCCACAGTAGGGGCTGAGAAACTAGGGACTGCTGTGTGTCACCTCATCCTCGAAAAGTGACAAATGTTACTTGTTAACCAGTCATAAATCACCAACATCTGTGAATCAGAAAACATGCCCTTCTGCCCATAATAAGATCACTCTCCTGTGTGCTTCCATACGATTTCCTAAGTGTAGGGAAAGGGTAGGTAGTCTGGAGACTATGAATTGATCTGCAGGAGTGATTTGGAGATAAAAACCATGCTTCCATCTATGTCAACAGAAAACTGGCCACACAAATACACAGGTGGAAACCCCTGAATCAAGCCAGGGATGAGGATAAGCACTGTGGTGCCAGAGAACGAGCAGGTGATCTCAGTGTGACTTGTCAGAGGACTGTCACCTGGCATTTCTTTTTAAACTTATTTTTATTGGTGCATTATAATTATGCATAATAGTGGAATTTATACGTGTTTGTACATGCACACAATATAACAATATAATTTGACCAACTTTGCTGCTCCTGTTACCTGGGCTTTGATGGGCTTTGAAACACAGGTTCTTTATGTTTACCATCCCTACTGCTCATACAATAAGGACGTTGTCATGAAACACTGGTACAGAAGAGATGACAATTCCCTGAGACCAAAATGAACAAACTATTGCTTTGCAAAAAGAACTTGTGATCCTAAGAGATGGAAGCTATAAAGAATTTCAATACAGGAAAGTGGATCTATAGATGGTAGTCCCTTAATAACTAGGACACTAAGCTCACATTTGGCTTCATACAATTACATCATAGCACACAGATCATATTTTTGATTATGAAGGGAATTACTATCATTTTCTAGGTTAACCAAAAGTTATTTTTCCAATCTTAAACATATCACAAAGTATTAATATAGATCCTTTATATCCCTATTCAAATGTCTATTTCTGACAGTTAAAGAATTTCATTGTATAAAATCAGTTTCAGGCCCCATTCTGAAGTGCTCATTTTTCCTTTTCTTCTGTATGTCTTAAGAATTAAATTCTAAGGAGTCCCATCCTGATAACACTGATCATTCTTTTTTCTTTTCACATTTTTATTGGTGCATTACAATGGTGCATAATGATGGAATTTGTTGTTGTTACAGATTCATACATGCACACATTATAACAATATAATGTGGCCAATATCCCTCCCTGGCACTTCCCCCCTCCCTCCCCTCCTCCACCTGGTGGGTCCTTTCCTCTACCGATCTCCCTTTGATTTTTTTTTTAACTTTTCCAGTTTTTATGGATTGTGTGGGAACTATTTAGTAACTTGGTGGTTACAAAGAAAACTTTATTATTTTTTATTCCTCCATTTTCCCTTCTCCTTTTCCCTCCCATTCTTCCTCCCTTCTCCTTTTCTCTTTCCTCTGCTCTACTAGACTTCCTGTAGCTCATCTATTAATTAGTATTTGAATGGATCTTTATATAACCTTATTCTTCCCTCCCTCGTTCCTTCATTTTACTCAAGTTTCCACATATGAAAGAAAACATTCAACCTTTGAGTTTCTGCTTTTGGTTAATTTCACTCAGCATGGCTTTCTCCAGTTCCATCCATTTACCAGCAAAGGCCATGATTTCATTCTTTTTAATAGCTACACTGATCATTCTTATTTAAATAATTAGGGTATTGATAAGAACAATAGAGCAAAGAATAAAAGGCAACCATTTGTAACTTAAGGAGGAACGAAAGGAGGAAAGAAATTTGCCTGACTGGCATTCTTAGATTAATTTTTAATCTAAGAAGCCCTCAGTGACAGTGCAGTACAATACAATGTCCATTAACAACCTATACATTTCAGAGTCCGTAATTTATTGAAAATATTCTCCTACCATAAAATAAATTTCAGATAAACACAGTAAGCCTTCTTATGAATTAGTCCTAATGCCCAAGGTCCAGGAGCTGTGAAATAAATAAAGTTAAGTAAACACACAATATTGCTGAAAAATCTGGCTTACCCTTAAACAGCATTTCTTGTATGAAAAACTTTCAGAAAGGAACAAACATGAAATTTCTGTAGGTATTCACCCTATGGGTAGTGCTATGATATTTTTGAGGAACAGTTGCACAGAATGGTGATTGAATTCAATTAGAGTCTCCAGGGTCATCCATTTCATCACTTCCTCCCATAGAGGCACACCAGCGTGCACACACACACACACAGCCACTGACTTCACAAAGGTGGAAAATTTAAATATATTTAAGCATTGATGAGAATTTAAAACTCTCTCCCCTGCTTCTCTAGTTTTTCCAGCTCGGATGCGTGCTTTAAATATACAATCGGCACTATTTAGTCTAGCTTGGCAGAGATACCCATGGGACTGCAGAGGCTGCCTGCAAACCAAAGATGGGGAAGCATTACAGATAAAATATGACTTGCTCTAGCCCTTTCCCATAACAGATGCTGAAGCCAAACCAAAACTGCTTTGAAGAGCATAATAAGAAAAAAACTGGGTTAAAATTGGGTTTTGCTGCTTTTAAATAATCATTAATCTGCAATATCTGCACTTCTGAATCCTTATAATAGCTAGGTGCTATAAGAAAAATGCCAGACTCAACAAAAGTTGGCCAGCAAACACTCATTGAGCACCTCCCTCATGCCACTTATAAGCAAACCAGAAAGCAGTTCCTTAGGGTCTCTAAAAGATGTGATGCTTAAAATCCTCGTTGTGACAAAATGGAATATGCTGCTTATAAAAGTGAAAGCATATGATAAGAATGAATTTTTCCATGTTCCTATGTCTTCAAGTGATCTTTCACTTCCACAGAAAGCAATCCTATAACTCAGTGTACTTCTTTGAGAAATCTGTTACCACAGTTATAATTAGTTATTTGCCTGCCAAGGAGCTCTGGTGTAGGAATCCATGGATGGCCGGGGCCCTCATCTATAAACCTCAAAGACAGTGAATGATCAAAAGACAGAACTGAAAACCATGTTTGTCTTATATCCAAAGAAGAAATGGAAACTAAGTGTGGGGTGCGCACAAATGGGTAACTTCAGGCAGTGTGCGATGTTCATGTATAGACTCCCTCTGTCTCAATTCCGCCTAAATGACTTACAATAAAAGTGATGGCTCCTGGATTCAGATGTATTTCAAAAGACCCAGAACTCTGCCCAAAATTTGCATCCCACACACCCCCCACACCCAGAGTCAGTAGTCACACTGGCAGAAAATCTTGCTTTTCATCAAAAATAATTGCCAAGGGGCTGGAGTGGTAGCCTGGTGGTTATGGCACTTGCTGAGCATGCATGAGTACACGGGTTCAAACCCCAGCACCACGTACACAACGAAGTGTCTGAGCAACAAAAGCCATGTGAAAACTAAACAAAATAGCTTCTGTCTTTCTCTCTCTCTCACTGTCCCTCTATCTTTAAAAATAATAATAATAATTACCAAGCAAGTGAAGTGTCTCAAACAGTGTTAAAATTTATTTAGACAGTGCAGAGCTACAAAATAACCACAGTCAAGAGGGAGATTCTTGCTGAGAAGACAGGTAGTTCTGCTTTGAAGTTCTCCCTTCAGATGCCAGCACTGCCCCTTCCTAGCTTAGGGACATGTGTGAGCATAACTCTCTTTTACAAATTGGATATGCCACCTCTTTGTTCACAAATTTGCTGTGAGGCTAATGTAAAGCACCTACTGTGTCGGGTGTGTGGCCCTTATGAGAAGGGCCACTGTCTCAGCAGCTAACACCTCCTTTGTCCTACAGGACTTACAGCAGACATTCTCCTGCCTCAGGACCACTGGCCTAGTCAGCAAAGGCAGGTGACCCAATTTGTCGAAGATGAAATTTTCTAGAGCCAGCTTGTGGAGAGAAGCGGAGGAAAAAGACAATCTACACTCTTCTCCACTGGTATTGTCAAGATTCAAAATATTTTCACCAAAACACAACCTATTGTGTTTTGCTAATAGGAACCATGTCCCTCTCCCCTCCTCCCGTACTTATCCCCTGTCTACATGACATATAATCTTGATTGATTTTATAATATTGAAAAGTCTCACCAACATACGAGGGTATGGTACAAAATTAATTTTACATAATTCTGACTTCTGTGTGCTAATATTTTGCTAAAGATTTTGAAGTGGATTTTTATGGGGGATATTTATCTATAGTTTTCTTTAGTTATACTGTTATGTCTGGTTTTGATTTCAGTATAATGAATTGGCAAGCTTCTTTTCCTTTTTGATTTTCTAGAAGAGATAGGTAGAATTTGTGTCCATTCTTCTTTAAAGGTTTGCAGGTCTTCTCCTTGAAAACTACGTGTGCCTGGAGACTTTCTTTGGGGGTGGTTTTTAATTACTAATTGAATTTCTTTGAGAATTGTAGGGATATTCAAATTACATATTTAATAATTGGTGAATTGTGATTTTTTTCAAGGAATTTTTGCATTTCCTCTAAGTTACAAATTTTATATGCATAAAATTGTGTTACTCTTATCATTTTGATATCTGCAGAGCCTATAGTAGGACTTTTCTGGCATGAACCTCAAAACTCTTCCAGCCTATACGGATTATCCAGTTCCAAAACTGCTTCATATGTGGGGGGTATTTGTTATAGTAGCAACCCATTTCTTGATATCAGTTGTTCTAGTTCATTTAGAAAAACACCAACAGAAATTTATTTCTCACAGTCCTGGAGGTTCAGAAATCCAAGAAGAAGAAAATGGTAGATTCAGCATTTGTCAAGAGGCAACTCCCTGGGTATGTTCTCAAATGGCAGAAGAGGAGGGAGCTCTCTGGGATTTCATTTATAAGGGCAATGTTCCCAGTCATGAGGACTCTGTGTTATGGCCTACTTACCTTCCAACATACTTCCCTTCAATTGCCATCACACTGGGGTTGACTTTCAACATATGAATTGAGGGGTGCACACATATTCAAATTACAGCACCAGGGAACTCTGATGCCGAGGTCTTGAGCCAGTTTGCCTTCTTTCTTCCTTTGAGAGTCTTCTTTTATCTATTTCATGCTGGATGTCTATTATATCTACCAGCAGTAGAGAGAGGAACAAGGGAAGCACTTCCAATGATCCCCCAGGAAGCAAAAGTATCATCTTTGTATCAGCCTTTCTGCAGCCGCAGCTCTAAACAAAGTCATAGAAGGATCATGATGCTGTCCTGCAAGGACTCTGAAGCCATCCTGCACAGAGATCTGGCCCTGTCCAGGCATGGGACTGTTTCTGGTTTTGCTTTTTGGCTGATTGTTTCATTTGGATTTTTGTTTTTTAAACAAGGATTATGGCATTTCTGAGAAGTAGGGACTTAACATTTTCCCAGCCTTAGAGTGAATTCCCAATTTTCTGAAAGAAACAAAGAGGAAATAAAAAATAGGATAATTCAACCCAGCTATCCTAAATTAATAAGTGTAGCGGATTAATTAAATAATAATTCAGCTTATCTACCCTAAACAGCTCTGGTCATCCACACCATTGGTTCATATATATTTGTGGGCCTCAAAGTCCATGTGCCTGGAGTGTGCCACCTTTGATGTCTCTTTTATCTCTGGGCATTAAGTTGCTAGTATAAAAGCATTTTACTTTTCACTAAAATGTTATCTGTAAATAGTTCAGAGGATAATGCAAAGGAGAAAGGTCATTTCGCTAATATGAAGCTCTATTCCTGATGTGCAGGTAGAGACCTTCAAGTCTGTCTGACAAATCATCTTCTTAGAGTCAGTGTCCCCACCTCCACAGCCTATTAAAGTGATCAAGATTAGGGAAAGAATTCCACTGATAGAGAGGTTTTATTATTTTCAAGGAGTTAGGCTCTGAAGAGGACGAAGTCTCCTGAGGTGCTGTCTACTAGATGGGTGGGAATCTCTCCAGATCCCTTTTCCTGCAGAACTATAAGCACAGCTTGGAAATAAGGCCTCTTGTTCTTGCTCCTGGGCTCCCCCTGCCCAACGGGCAGAAAGGGTAACCTAGAAATGTCAGTTCTGCCGCCAACATTTGATCAAATCATGGAGGCAGACATGGGAGCAGGGTTGCACTTAGAAGAGTTTCTCTTCTGATCTTTCCTTCCCACTCAGATATTTCTCAGAGCCACACAGGTCATCAGATTTCATCAACATAAATGGTTCCCCAAACTGGCTGAAGTCAGAATCACACAGAGAGCTTTTAATCAACACATTTCCTGGGGTGCTTCCCCTACACGTCTATGAATCAGGTTTTCCTCAGCAGGACTTGGGAGTCTCCATTTTTCAAAAATTCTCCTGGGTAATTCTAATGATCTAGGGAACGGGTAGAGTCCACAGGTCTTCCCCCAAACCTTCCTCTTTAAGGTACTTCCCAACCGTCCTTGCAAGAAGAATTTGCCTTGAACTCCCGAGGTTTCTTTCACCACTGCACCCTGCAACTTATAAAACACAGCTGCAAGGGTTACATATCCTATTAGGGAACATTCTCATCTGAGGAGGCACAGGCAGTTCACCAAGTCAGCATGCAGCTCTGTGTGAAGCCCACAGCTTCCTGCAGCAGCATATATTCCCCTGACACCAGTGCACAACTCTGGAAACCATACTGTTTCCTGGGTGGATTGATTTAAATCTGAGGTACTTAAGTCCTTCCAACAGAGCCCTGGTCAACTGAGATAGGCCGGTAAATCCCTGGCCACAAAAGTAAGGCCTGGGGGATGAAGAAGGTGATGAATAGCCCCCCCCAGCTGTCTATACAGAGGATGAAGGACCATGTCCCCAGCTCACTCTGACTCAAGAAGCCAGGGGCTGCCAGGAACACATATTTCAATCTGCATATGCTGCCCCTTAGAAAGATCCAGGGGGAGAGTCTGCTTTACCCAGACGAAGTTGACTTTTCCAATCAGGGATGTGTGTGAAAGCTTCTCTTTCTCTCTCTCTCTCCCCTCTTTCTCCACAGCCCACCCCCACCCCTGAATTCTACGGAAGAGTCTCCAGGGCACAGATCCTTTCCAAGCAAGGGGAAAAAAATAAAAAAGTGTGTGCTCCGGCCTTGCGAGCGAGGGCCTGTGGGTTTGGGCCAGGAACAGGAATTCCCCACACAGACACTGAGTCGGCCGCCCGAGACAGGAGCGGCAGCTCCACAGAAAGCCATTCTGTTCGAGGCCACCGAGGAACGCCGCACGGCACACACACAGCCGTGGAAAAAGGGATGTTTGAAAGGAGTGTTTTTTTTCCCTAGAATACACAGTGCTCTTATTTCCTTAGGGGTGCAATAAAAACTAGCCATGAATAGATTGCCAAATGCAGCTAAGAGTCAGTGAGGATATTTATCTCCACAGGCTGGGGTTGCTGGGATGGGTCGCTGGGCCTGACTTTAAATACTCAATAAATCAAATTGAAAGATTAAAATAAGAAAGCATTTACTAAACATGTTTGGAAGGAGCTTTTTATGCTACTATTTTTTCCCTGCTCAGAGACTTCACTGGGCTTTTTGAATCCAACAGAAAATGTAGATGTGTTTGAGGTAGGGAGGTAAGACAAAATAAAAATGAAAAAACCTGTTCATACTTGGAATTTTCATTTACAAGGATATTTGAGGTCAAAGAAAAATTCAATTGCTAAATCTAAGTACATATGCTATATTAACTGTTAAAAAAAAACAATAACAACAATAAAAAAATAGGAACATTTCCTCTGGACGCGTGAATTCTTAACAAATGGATCTACTGCAATGCATCCTTTGTTTTCTATTTCATTAAAGTGTAAGAATCAATTTCCTTTAAAAAGTAGGAAAACCCTACAAATCACTTCAAAATGATGAACTTTTGAAAAGCTGTGAATAAGAAGATTGCAACTGTGTGAGCCTACAAGGAAACACTTCCCATAATCTCTCTCCTTCTTTTATAAGGTAAGAATACCTTATTAGTTTAGAACAGGAAGTTAAGCGAAACAAGAGAAGTAGGTCTTTCCAGCTTAGAAGCCCACCCCTCCTGAGTTAGGCCTAACTTCCTTGAACACCCAGCATGACATCAAACTTCTGCGGTGGGCCTGGCTGCCTGCTCTGAATCCCTGAGCAACAACAGCCATCCGCTGTTGCCACACTCTGTTGCTATGGCCTGCCCCACCTACTTTCAGAACCTTGAGCTCACCTAGCACAGTGACTGTTCCTTAAGCTGTTAAGGACCAAGTTGTGTGCCTTAAAAAAATCATTACCTCAGGATATTACTTTATGTAGAGATAGACTTTAATGATTTACTGAAGGTAAACTAATGTTATTAAAGCAAATCCTAATCCAATAAGATTAGGACACATGGAGGGAAGACCATGTGAAGATACAACAAGACAACTGTATGTAAGTCAATGAACAAGATGTCAGAAGGAATCAACTGTCAGCACCTTGATTTTAAACTTCTAGCCCCCAAGTCAAGAGGAAAGAAATATCTGTCGTTTCAGTCAAGAAGTTTTTGGTGCTTTGTGATGGAAGCTGTACAAAAGTTATGCATCTCCTAATGCCGTGTGACACAGAGCTTTGACAGAGATCAGGAGTTACGCTATGAACCCAGAAGACTTTTTCATCCATTTATATAGAGGTGGTTCCTTGCTACTAAAGTTAGGTCTAATCTAAAATATAATATAAAATGTGGTAAAACACACAAAGTAAGGAGGGTAATCATACATCTCATGTACACAAATATATAACTGCTTTTCAGATACCTAAATTTTACCGTTCACTTTGCAGGAAAAAAGGTTTTCTTTCTAATGCATGTCATGATAGAAACCAAATCTGCACCTCACCCAAGAAAAAAAGGAGTCTACAAACCAGACTCAGAGCTGAACTTAGTGCTCAGATGACATGTATACACGTCTGCTGAAAACACTCAGCAGAAAGCCATGTGGAAACAGAACATTCTCTTTACCCAAAAAGCTCTGTCCACATCCATCTTCCAAGGGAAATAGCTTTCCAGGGACTGCAGGCCGATAAGAAATGGCAAGTGATAAATGAAGCACTGGCGTCAAAGGACAAATGGCCCCCTGAGAATGAGAAAAACAGAACAATTTTAATGGAGTTTATACAGGCTAATGCATGTACTCCAAAAACCACCACACACATACCCACACACACACATATGGTTGCACACAGATATGCACACACAAATACACATAAGTGTACTTACAAGTGTACATGAGAGCCACACATGGCTCAGAATTCATCATCAGCCCATTTGGAAGGGGAAACCATAACCCCTCTGACTTTGAGTTGCATCCTTTTCTGTCTTGTAACACTGAGCAACTTAATCTTTCTGAGCCTCTGTTTCCTAAAATGTACAGCACATAAAATAGTAATACATACTTCATAAGATCCTCATGAGGATTACTTGCTTTAATACAAAACAATTGTACCACAGGACCCAGCGTAAGTACTTACTAAATGTAGCTTAAAAAGCAAATGTGGAGAGTTCATTGCCACCTTTTTGGTATTTACCCGCTTCCTCTAACTTTTTACCTGTTGAGACATGAACCCTGATTACAAATGTTGGCAAATTCCAATGAGGCAAGCTTGAATTTTTTTTCTTCAGACAAATCTTTCTCCTTAACCAACTTGTGCAGTCACCTCAGCTATATTTTCAAAAGATTGCTCAACATTAGCAATACCATCTTAAGAAAAGAAATGGTAAGAACTCCCTTCTTGCCAGACTTCCTGTCCCTCTTCTCCCAGGAATAAATATCTGGGCACCAGTAGGAATAAGGAACCATGTCCCAGCAGTTCCAGAGACCTCCCTCCCACATACACAAGCCAGTGCATCTTAAGCATGAGGTGAACAGTACCAGTGCCAAGTCTCCTGCTGGAAAAGCACCAGCTGTTTTTGAAACAATCCACTTCCTGGAGACCAAGAAAGTCCATATTAGTAAAAGTACTGGGAGCTGCCTCTTGGCTCTTCCTAGAGATCTCATTCTCTCTCTCTCTCTCTCTCTCTCTCTCTCTCTGTTTAGGCATTCCTTTCACCCTGTGGAAAGGATTCCCTGGGTAATATTTCAGACTTCACACCTGTTTGTTCTGGGACATGGGAGATCTCAGAGCCACAAAGGGTCACAGATGAAGGCTGTGGGTAGAAAACCCAGCTCGGCCTTGTGTGTCTTCTTGGGAAAATTATTTAACCACTCTAGGCATATGTGTCCTTAGTCTGAATTGCTGTTCTGTATTAAATCACAAAATGGATGAAAGGTCTTTCCCAGTCCCTGCAAAGTAAGCCCAACAGTAGGTTATATATTTAGTACAATAATAGTATCTTTCCTGGCCATTAGTCACAGAGATGCATTCCAGGAACTCAATGGATGCTTAAAATCACATATAGTACTGTATCCTATAAATGCTATGCTTTGTCTTTGCATACATACACATGAAGTGTAATTTATAAATTAGGCACATAATATATTAACAACAACATCAATAAGGTAGAACAATTATAATAATATACTATAATAAAAGTCATATAAATGTAGTATCTCTTTCTCTCTCTCAAAATCTTAAATCCCTTTTGTGTCCCTAGTATATAGAATTGGAGTACTATTTTCAGGTCACAGGAAACCATAAAATCTTGGAAAGTGCAATTGTATGTAAGGAGGGACCACTATACGTAACACAGTCACCCCTCCATGTTCCAGGGTGATTGACTCCAGGACCCTCCATGAACTCCAAAATCTGCAGGTGCTCACATCTCTCATATAAAATGGTGTAGTATTTATACATAACCCACATAGTCCTCCCATATACTTAAAACATCTCTACATGAATTATAATACACAAACTAACATAATGTAAATAGTTGTTACACTGTATTTTTAAAGAATAATGACAAGAAATAAAAGTCCTACATGTTCAGTATATATGCATGACTATTCAAAAATATTTTGAATCATGGTTAGCTGAATTCATGGATAAAGAACTTGAAGATATGGAGGGCTGATTATCTTCACTGATGCAATCTATTGCCAATAGTTTCTGGGTTCCCTTATAGGGTTTTCCAACACCTGAAGAATGATGTTTTCATTTACAAAGTCTCAGTAGGACCCACAAGACCCTCAGGGATGGCTCTACTTTCTTCTTGATTTTGCTATTCTAGTTTACTCTTGCTGTAGAAATTTTGTAAAGATGGCCGTGACGTAACTTCCCACTCCTGTCATCTGGGTTGACCTTGTTACTTACTTTGGCAAGTAGAATGTGGGAGTTTTTTGAGACATGGCTACCAGGAGTCAGCAGCAGTCACTTGGGCTCCTTCTGATGTAAAGAAACCTGAGGTGGCTTCCCTAAAAGTGAAACATGGCCCACCAGTCAGCACAAGCCCTGAGAGGAGCAGCCTTAGACCATCTCCTTCCTATAGGGCTGCTGATTCACAGCATGGTTCAGATGGGAGAAGTACACACTGTCACCCCATGGAATTGAAAGCTAATAAAAAACTGTGACTGGAGTCACTAGGTTTTGGGGTGATTTGTTTTATAGAGATAGGTCACTGACACTGATATTACTTTAGCCTCAGTGACTTTCTTGTGGTTTCTCAAGCATGCAAGCTTGGTCCTGATTCAGAACCTTGGTCCCAGCTCCTCCTGTTCCCTCAAATAACGTCTACTCATATTTCTTCTACATAACTAGCTCGTTTGTGTGCTTGAGGTGTATTCTCAGAGGACCTTTACCAGTGAGGTCTTCCCTAATCCCCAATCTTTATGGCACTTGCCACTCTCTAACACAGTACCTATTAAACTCTCTGGCTTTTTGCTATCTTCCTCACACAGCAGACCTCCACAGTGGAGGTTTCCTTTGGTTTGATCCTAGAACACCACCTCCCACCATAAGTTTTGTGAGCTTAGTGGTATGGTTTAAATCTGAGGTACCCCCCCCCAAAGCTCCCGTTAATGCAAGAATATTCAGAGGTGAAATGATTGAATTGCAAGAATTGGAACTTAATCAGTCCACCCCAGTTTCAATGGACTGACTGGGTGGTAGCTGTGAGTAGTTTTCCTCCATCTCTGTGGTGGTGTTCCTGCATGGTATTCTATCTCATCTCAGGTTTAAAGTAATGGAGTTGGCCTACCATGGACTGACCTTGAAACTATGCCCAAAATAAAATTTTCTTCCTCTAAATTGGTCTTTTCTGGCACGTTGGTCACAGCAACAAAAAGTCAACTAATGCTTCGGAAAACTTAGCTGCTGTAACAAAGAGATCCAGCAACAATTCAGTGGCTTAACACAGGTTAATAATCTCTTTTGGATCCAAGGTGAGATTTCCAAACTAGTGGATGGCTCTATTCACAAAAACCTTCAGGGACTTGAGTTACTTGTTGTGAGTCTTCACCATCTCCTGCAGTGTTGAGATGTGGCAGGAAATCCCTTTGTCTCAACTCATGGGAAGAAACAGGTAATCTGCTTGGATCACTTAACATCACAGACTCTAGGTATCAAAAACACTCCTGCTCCCATGGTCACCATACCAACAAGGCAATGTGAGGCCAAGGCCAAATGGATGCCCAGTCACAAGCCCAGGAATATGGTGAGTAGATAAGTCTTCAAGTACCAGCAAAAGACTTGGCCACAATTCCATCACAAATGGATAGATTTCCTAGCAATGGTTCTATGAAATTTGTACCCAAATGGCTGGCCTTGGAATTCATAATAAAAAGGAGAGATAAATAATGTGCATCCATCACCCTTTCTGTGGTTCTTCAGATTTAACTGAGTGACATAGTAGATTTTTGGTGTGATTCACAAAGTCAGAAGAGAAAAACAAGCATCCATTCTTGCATAGGGTAGGAAATCAGGATGATAGACAGACCCATGAGGCATTGAAATATGCAATGGATGTGAAATACTACTGCTTCAAGTCCAACAATGCCAGCATAGGTGGTCAACTCCATTGCTCTGGGCCTGGGGTGAAGCAGCACATAACACTGGAAGAATATGGCAGAGGAAAGCAACCAGGAACATTGGCACCAGGAAGCAGAGAATAGACTTCACTCAGCAAATACAAACATATACCACAAAGGCATACTCACAATGACGAATATCCTCCAGCCACACCCTACCTGCCTACACTTACTACCTAATTAATCCTAACCAGGGGCTTAATGCATGATTAGGTTCAGGTTCTCACAACCCAATCATTTCACCTCTTAAGTTCTCTTGCATTGTCTCATGCATGAGTTTTGGGATCTCCAATATCTAAACATGCATATCCTGTGACCCCCTTGCCTACTGTGATGCTTAGATAGTAATGGACATGCAATTAGAGTTTTAAAAAGAGAATCTTAGATTTGCCAAACTAAAACCCTGACCTCAAGCAGTAACTTATTTCACCAGGGATGAATGAAGAAGATGGAAGATGTATCTGAGTCATTCTAATCTCTCCAGAAATAAACTAAGGTCATCATGTAGCCCCCGTAAAAATCAATATTTTATTAAAGTAAAGAATCTCTTGGATCTAAGTCTTGAAGTGCAACTGAACTGTTTCTACAGCTTAAAGAAAATAGAAGAAGAGTAATGATTTTTCTATTCATTATAAATTCAGTGTGGAATGTCAGGGCCATGTGTCTGGATACCGAGTTGCCACCAAGGCTTAAAAAGAATGAAGAATAGCCAGAAAATTGTAGGAAACTAATTATGCACAAGTTCAAACCCAACTTTGACATGATACATGATGTCATTTTGATGAAGTATCTGGTTAGAACATTTTTATTGTTTAACATGATATATCTTTAGTACAGGACATGATATCACTCTAAAGAATACAACAAAGCTCAGGATTGGCAGATGCTCAAACACAATAGGAATGAGAAAAAGTAGAAAACTGATTTCCAAAGGTTCAAGGACATTGTTAAAAAGTTACTTGAATACAAGCTAAATAACTGAAGAGAATTTATGTGCATTATGGAAACATTATTTTTGTTATTGTGTTAGTCAGCTTCCTGTCACTGTAACAAATACCTGAGATTATCAACTTATAAAGAGAAAAGGTTTATTTTGGTGAGTTTGGGAGTTTTCAGTAAATAATCAGGCAGACCTATTCCATTTAAGTCTCTGGGGAGGACAACACATCATGGTTGTGGTATTTGGTATAGAAAACCTGCTCGCAACATGACCAAGACTAGGAAATGAAGAGAAAGGACAGAGGTATCACCATCCCCTTTAAGAGAACACCTCCAATGATCAGAAGATCTCTCACATGGCCTCACCTTTAAAGGCTCCACCAGCTACCAGTAGTGTCAAGCTGAAGACAAAGCCTAACGCATGGGCCTTTGGGAAACACTTAAATCAAAACTATAGCATCCAGGGAAGACCACTTCTGCTGGGAAAGGAAGAAAGTGTGGATGTGATGACTCACTATAGGAGGAAAAGAAGTAAGGATTCAGGAACTTCATGCAGAATGACCTCGACTTCTGTTTAAAGCTGAAGACAGAGCTCTGTTCTAAAGAATGTGAAACCTATGAGCATCATGAGGAACAAACAAAATGCAGCAATAGATCCCAAAAATTACGGAAAGGAAGAATAACCCCTTGCTGAGAAGTTACTAAATGAGACTCAGTTGAGATTTTGGTTTTGGTGGTTATTGTATTTTGCTTTATTCTTAAGTTATAAAGTATATTCTAGATATCGCAGCCTTTGAAGGTAAACAGATGACTATGGAAGAAATCATGCTGAGTGAAATCAGCATAACCTAGAGAACCGAAGGTCGAATGTCTTCACTCATTTGTGGAGGCTGGAGCTAGACCCTGGCCATTGAGAAAGGAGGTCTATTATCATGTTTTAAATCCGGATAAGGTATAATGTTACACAACCTAAGGCATTTGTAGAGATGTATTGGGAAGGAGCAGGGAAGGGATAAGGGTGGGTAATTGGGGAGGACTCTTGGGGGTAAGTCTAATTTTCAAAATTTGTACATATTTATTATATTATTCCATTAGACACTTGTTTGATTGTTCAACAAATAAATTTCTGAATAATATAAATTTTAAAGATAAAATAAAAATAAACGAAGTATATTCTAAGAAACACTCTCAAAATAACATTGTCAGGTGAGCAAAAAAATCATGTTTTACTTCGTTCATTTAGTCTACTATAACAAAATACGATAGACTAGATGGCTCTAACAACACTTACTACTCATAGATCAAGAGGATGGGAATGTCAAGATCTGTAAAGGATATTCCTGCTTTATAGAACGCCATCATCCTTCTGTTTCCACACAAGACAGAGAAGTGAAGGAGTTCCCTGATACCACTCTTATAAGGACATCAATCCCATTAACAGGGGTTTCACCTTCATGACCTAATCATCCTCCAAAGACCCCTTCTCCTAATCCTCTTTAAAGTCTCCCCCTCCTTCTAAAACTATCATATTGGGGTTTGGATTTCAATATATGAATTCAGAAGGAACAAAAAAATTCAGCCCATGTTACAATTTAAATATAATGTATCCCCCTAATGCAAGAAAGTGTAGAGGTGAAATGATCAGATTATGAGAGCCTTAACATAATTAATATTTTAATCCACTTGAATGGATTAATGGGGTGGCAGCTGTAGACCAGTAGGGTGTAGTTGGAGGAGGTGGGTCACTGGGGCATGTTTTGGTGGGTTATATCTTGTCCCTGATAAGCTAGAGCTCTCTTTCCTTTTTGCCATCTCCTAAACTGCTTTTCTCCTCTATACCTTTCTACCATAATATTCTGCCCCAACTCAAACCCAGAGTAACAGTCAGCCATCTATGCACTGAGACCTCTAAAACTATGAGCCCCACTAAATGTTTTTCTCCTTTAAAATCGTTCTTGGCAGGTGTTTTGGTCAGAGAAGTAAAACAAAAAAAAAATGAGTATATCTATTGTAGCATCTTAAGTATTCTGAGAAAATGGAAAAGATGAAGGTGAGAACTTCATTAGTTTGTTTGCTTTCAGAATATCATGAGTGTTAGCTTTTGTTTGGTAAAGTGAATTACTGAATGAAATGATCAGGTTGTAATTGCAACCCTGACATAAAGGACACATTGGTTAAAATCAGTCCTTCACAGAAACCCTGCATTGAGGATAAAACTAAACATCAAAGCACAGCCAAAGGGGACCCAAGGTCAGCAGTGTCTGCTGTCCCACTCCCCACAGTCAACAGCATGAAGTGAGATCAGTGACGATCATCCAGATTGGGAAACACTGGTCAAAGAAGCACAAATCTATTAGGAAGAGTTTTTTTGATTTACGGGCTTATAAATGAATCACTAAAGAGGGAACTTGCACAAAGTGTGCATGTGATTTAAAACAAACTAATTAATCCCATCACATGTTTTATAAGATAATTGAAAATGAATGCGCAGAAAATGAAGAAAACTATTTACAATTTTTGAAGACATTTAGAGCTATGGATATTTAACCCTGCTCTTCACAACTTATTATTTTAATGAAATTCATTTGTTAGCTTTGCTTGGAGCGTTCACTTATTAGTAAAAACGGGAGAACCCGTTTTCTTTCTTGCCACTATAAAAGTCATAGGAGTAGTATGTGGAAAAGAATATGTCAAGTGTACACAAACATTCATTTGTCACCAAATATTACTAGGTGATACATATAAAAATAGCTCTGCTTACTGGAAGCATTAAAAGAAGCAGGGAATTCTATTACCCAGTTGAAAGATTTGATACACTATTTTGCTTATATAAATATTTAGCAGTAGTCAGGATAGGTGATCTGTGACACACGACACAAAATCCCTAAATCAGAAAGCCATGGAGATACATTTCCTGTTGTTCCAATGTCTGCTGAGGGTCTTCTTTTCCAGGAAGCTCTTCAAAATGCTTCTCTGTGCAGAATAAGCACAAACACCCAGGCTCTATGTTCTAGACAATGCAGTGTCTTTAGCTTCCTTTGCCTGGTGAGGAGAAACCCAGCAGAAGACCAGAAATGCTGTGTAGCTTTTATGCTCGCATTCCATCCACCAGAACTCAGCTACATTCTCCCTTTCCAATGCAAAGAGGCTAGAAAGTGCCTATGTGTCTAGGAAGAAAATTAAGTGTCTTTCAAAGTGTCATCAAATATTTGCAATATGTTAAACTTATGGTATTTGTTCAATTCTAAAGAACAAAAATGCTTCTAATATTTGAAGAGATAAAAATGCTAATTATCCTGATTTGAACGTCAGAACTTATGTACATATGTCAAATGACAACACTGTTCTCCAAAAATAAGTATGAATAATATATAATAATTTAAAAATATGGGGCTGGAGCAGTGGCTCAGCAGTTACAGCGCTTGCCCGGCATGCGCAAGTACGCAAGTTCAAACCCCAGCACCCACGTACACAACTAAGTGTTGGAGCAACAAAAGCCATGTGAAAAACTCAATAAAAATTGATTTTCTCTGTCTCTCTCTCTCTCTCACTGTCCTTCTCTTTTTAATAAGCAAGAGAAAGTATATTCTAATACAAAAGGAAATACTAAATTCAAAACAAAATTTACTGAAATACTGTGTACATATAACCAGAACGTAAAGCAAACAGAACAAAAACCACTGGCTAAAGCTATAAGAAAGAGCTCTACACATAAAATGAATCTTCTATATAATTTATAGGCAAAGTACTTCAGTAAGGAAGTAAAATTCAAAGTGAACAAGTAAGTGGTGTAGCTAGTTTTATAAAAACAAGGGCTTTATAATGTTGGTAAATCGTAGCAATAATTCATGATTAGGGAGGGAGCAATTACCATTTCTGTGCCACACTGATGTTTGCTGACTGGATGTGACAGCGTATTAAAAAGTTTGTCACATCTAAGAAGTTGCGACAGAAGTTGTGTATCATTTTTTTCCATAAAGCTAAGTGATAAGTAATAAAAAAATTCAACACTCATTGATGAGAAAAATTCCCAGGAGACTTGGAAAAGAAGACAAATTCCTCAACCGAGACTCTCTCTCTCTCTTCCTCTCTCTCTCTCTCTCTCTCTTTACAGATAGCATCATATTTAATGGTAAAAGATTGGGCACATTCTCTGCAATGGGGAGCAGAGAATGGATTTCTACTTTTACCGCTTACTTTCAACATTGTACTAAATGACCTAATCAGTCAAATAAAGCCAGAAAAGGATGGGGAGGGAGGCAGAAACAAAAGCATCAAGTTTGGAACAGAAATAAAATTGCTACCATTCAAGAGCAACATAAACACTTCCCTGAAAGCCTCAAGGAACTAATAAGTGAAAAATATTTAGTGAATTTACAAAATACGAGAACAAGATGCAAAACTTAATTGTGTTTCTATGCACTAGCAAAAAAAATTGGAAATTAATTTTAAAAAGAATTACAGGTGTAATAGTATTAAAAACATATTTAAGAATAAGCTATTTATAGTATGGAGATTCCTAAAAAGAATGACAATAGAACCACCATAGGATCCAGTTATCCCATTCCATGGTATTTATCCAAAAATTTAAAAAAAATCAGCATATTATAGTGACACAGGCACATCAATGTGTACAGCAGTACAACTCACAATAGCCAAGTTATGGAAGCAGTCTGGGTGCCTATCAACAGATGAATAGATTAAGAAAATGTGGTATATGTACACAGTGGAGTTTCGCTCAGCCTTGAAAAAGAATGAAATTGGGGCTGGAGCAGTGGCCCAGCAGTTATGGTGCTTGCCTGGCATGCGGAATATGTGGGTTCAAACCCCAGTACCACGTACACAACGAAGTGTCACAGCAATGAAAACCACATGAAAAACTAAATAAAATTGATTCTCTCTCTCCTCTCTCTTTTTCACTGTCCCTCTCTCTTAAAAAAAATGAAATTAAGGCATTTGCCAGTAAATGGATGGAATTGGAAGAATATCATGCTAAGTGAAAAAAGTCAGACTCAGAAAATAAAGATTCAGATGTTTTCTCTCATGTTTGGAAGCTAGAATAAACCAAGGATAAAAATGAGGAGGTCAGATCTCACAAGGATAGAGGAAAGATCAATGAAGTAGAGGTAGTAGCTGGATGGGGAGAGAGGAGGGCTATGAAAGAGGAGGAAATGCAGAATGAATTTAACAAAATTACTCTATGTATATGTATAAGTGTACCACAGTGAATTACACTTTTATATTTGTTTATGAAGCACCAATTTTAAAAACAATAAATAAATAGATGAAAGAGAATGGGGGAAAA
>PVKS010024469.1:0-31040 GCA_004027875.1 Aplodontia rufa
ACAGTGAGAAAGTGGAGGAGGTAAAGAATTTGCTGTAGAAAGAAAAAGAAATTGCTAAGAGGAAAAAAATTGAAGAGAAAAGGAAATTTAAAAAAATTACTAAATTTAAAAATAAAGGAGAAAAGAAAGAAGTAGAAAAGAAAATACAGATCCAAAGGGAAACTAGGATAACTGTGGCCTAATATAGGATGGCTAAAAGAGTTTTTACTAAGATTTGGATGACTATTAAAAGGAAGAAGTTATCCCTGTGAATTACGCTTGTGAGGCATAAAATATTTCAAATACTATATGCCCTTACTAGAATCCTTCTTCTCAAGAATGAGGACAAGGCTAGACAGGATGGATAAGAGGGAATAAGAGAGATGATAAATTGGGGAAAAGAAAAAGAGAAAGAAACCTAAAAACAGGGTATCATAACAGGAAGAAATATTATTGTTAATTTTTCCCCTAAAATAAGAAGAAAAAAAATATGGAAGAATGGGGGGATAACTGCCTCTAGAAGTTAACAGAGCAGGGAGACAAAAACAGCTAAAGTTTTTATATATCAGAGAACCAGTAAACTTAACCAATTATTGCATTGGTATACATCTAGAACATGCAAGCAACAGCAGCAAAAAATAAACAAATAAATAAATAGATAAAAGAACAAATCTTAATAGGTAAAACTTGGAAGTATAGATATTAAGAGTGTCTCTGACCCTTAATGAAGTTAAGTTTCTTAATGAAAACTTGGAACTAAAACCAGTAAAGTCTTCTCTGGGACTTTTGGGAGGAGAAATCCACTTTGCTTCTGGGTTTTGACTGTCTCTCGGTCTGTGGTTATGTGATCTCAGAAAGCGGACTGGGGTGTCTTCAGATTCCTGGGATTTCTAGGAGGAGCTTCCAATGAAGCGGATTGATTCTAGAAATCCCTGAAGTTTGCCAGCTTCTCAGGGGAGCTGCAGCCAGAGGAGTTAATGAGCAGGGAGCCTGGCTGATTTCTATTCTCCCTCTGCTGGGAGTGGCATACACTGTCTCTTGTGTCAAAAGACGTGTTCTTCCCAGCTAGGAGGAGTGGACAGGTCAGGGAGTTGCTCCCCCTTATTCTACAAGCTGAAGACCTCCTAAGAAGGGTGGAGTCTGGGCCTGGCCTAGGCTGTCTCTTCCTGTATGAGACTGAAGCCCCTTGCTACTTCCTGATGTAGTTTTCATAGGCTGCGCTAAAAAGCCAGAGAGAGCTGTCTCCTGGGGGTGGGAATGGTGGCTTGGCTTTCCTGCTGAGCAGTGTGTTCCACTGGGCTCCTCTGCAGGCTGCTTCCCAGCACAGCTCTCGTCCCCCGCAGCATATGAGCCTGGCGGGTGTCTGCAACTGCACTGATCCGATGCTTTCCCTATGCTGATTTTATAAGGCACGGATCCGATTGGAGCACAGAGCACAGGGCGGGGTCGCTGAGTCAGTTCAGCTCCACAGCAGCATCCACTGCTGCTCACAGCCCTGCCCACCGCAGCCACTCGCTGCCTTGGTTCCTGTCACCTGTGGAATGTAAGCCAAAACAAAAAAAGTCGCACTTCTGCTTCTCAGGCGGGGTGGATAAATTCCCTTTTGTTTCCACGCTCTGTTCAGACCCACCACTGTTTGCTGGTCCACTCGCTGCCAGAGCAGCCCCGCGCCAGCATCAAAGTCCGCAGTAGCGCTATATTTAATGCCGTGACTTCTCCACTGCTGCGAGTGCAGGGTCCTAGAATCCAACCCCCACTCCACCTACCAGCCAACCACGCTGCAGGGGCAAAGGTCGCAGTGGCACTACATTTAAAGCACAGTCCGTGGGGCTGAGTTCAGTTGGCTGCTTGTCTCCTCCCCCACTCCCGGGAGGGGGCTGCTCGCCTCGTCCCAGACCAGATGGAAAAAAAATAAGAAAAAACACACATTTCTCCCTGGTCTCTGCTCCTCAAATCCACTGAGCAAGTTAGGACTGGAGTTTCAAGATACTACTCCCCCAAATGCACCTCAAAAAACTGGAAACGAACTGGGGATTTTCCGTCCAGTCTCGGGGCGCTGGGGAAGCTGGCTGTCTTCAAGTCCTCACCTTGAACCTCCTGAAATTAAGTTTTTTTGAGTTCTGAATATTAGTCCCCTGTTGGAAGAACCACAAGCTATGATCTCTCCCGTTGTGTAGGTTCTCTCTTGACAGTTTTGACAACTTCATTGACTGAGCAAAAGCACTTTAATTTAATGGCATCATACTCATTAATTTCTGATTTTTAATTCTTTCACTTTGAGGGTCTTGTTGAGAAAGTCATATCCTACTCACATATGCTGGAGATTTGCTTCTAATTTTTCTTCTAGCAGTTGTTTGGTAGCTGGTTTGATTCCTAGATCCTTGATACATTTTGATTTGATTTTTATGCAAGGTAAGAGATACTAATGTAATTTCAACTTTCTGCAAGGGTCTCTCCAGTTGGTCCAGCAACATTTGTTCAACAGGTTGTCTTTCTTCCATGTTATATTTTGACCCCCTTTGTCACATATCAGATGTTTAAAAATTTGTGTGTGTGTTGTCTCAGAATCTTCTATTCTATTCCATTGATATTCATTCCTATTTTGATACCAGTACCATCCTGTTTTGTTATTAAAGTTCTGTAGTAGAGTTTTAGTTCTGTATATTGAAACCACTTGTTTCATCATTCTTGCTAAGTAATATTATGGTTATTCTGGGTTTCTTGTTCCAAATGACTTTGAGAATTGCCTTTTCTATATCTGTAAAGAATGACATTGGTATTTGTTAGGGGTTATATTTAATATATGCAGTGCTTTTGGCAGTATGGCCATTTTAATTATATTAATTCTGCCTAACCAAGAGCATGGAATGTTTTTCTATCTTCTCAGGTCTTCTTCAATTTCTTTCTTCAGTTTTTGATAATATTCATTATAGAAATCTTTTACTTCCTTTGTTAGATTAATCCCCAATAATTTATTGGTTTTGAGTGTATTGTGAATGGGGCTGATTTCCTGATTTCTCCTTCTGTTCTATTATTGTTAGCATATATGAAAGCTACTGATTTATGAGTGTTGATTTATGAGTGTTGTAGCCTGCCACTTTGCCAAATCTGTTTATAAGCTCAAGCAGATTTTTGGTGGAGTTTTTGAGTCATCTAGATATAGAATCACGTCAGCAAAAAGGGCTAGTTGGGGCTGCACCACTTGAGGCTCCTGCACTCTCCCAGCAGTCCTGTGGCTGGTGGTGGTGGCAGCTGGGGTGCAGGAGATCTGCACTCCCTGAGGTGGTGACGAGGGTCTGCTGTGCTCCCTGGTATTTGTGTCTTTACTCAAGTTTTTGGCCTACTTTCAAGTGGGTTGGCTTTGTTCTTGCTCTTGAGCCTGAGGGGTTCTTGTTTGTGCTGGATTGAACCCTGTCTGCCATTCTGCATGCTGCCTTTTGACTCTATTGGATACTGCCTTTTGTTTTGTGGTGCAGGGGATGGAAACCAGAGCCTCGCTCCTGCTAGGTAAGCATGCTATCTGGTTTGGAACTTGCATCCCCTGCCTCTGCCCTTAGTGTCTGTGGTCACAGGTGTGCACCTGGCCACCTCGGCCTTTTGGTGCTGATGACCTCACTTGTAAGTGGCCAGTGTCAGGTATTTGTCTGAATTAGTCAGAAAGCTTGGGGCACTGCACTGTTGGGTGTGATATTTGCTTGGTTTTATGTAGACATTCTTTATCAAGTTGGGACAGTTCCCCTTATTTCTGGTTTACTGGGAGTTTTGAATGAGGGGTGAATTTTCTCAGACCCTTCTCTAGCAGCTACTGGTAAGCATGTGAATTTTGGCCAATGCATGACTGAAGCTGCTTACATTCTAGTTGTGCCAGCCTGTGTGTCCCAATGGCTCATGATCGAAGATTCTTCTCATACAATTTTTAACTCAGTTGACTAATATTTTGTTGAATTATGTCCATGTTCATAACAGAGATGGGTTGGGTGGGTAATGTCTTTTCTTGTAATGTCTTTGTCCAGTTTTGGTAGTAGGACACTACTAGCCTTTCAAAATGGTCTGGGAGTCATCCCTCTCCTTTTTTTCTTTAAAGAGAGAGACACACACAGAGGGAAAGATAATTGATTTTATTTAATTTTTTATGTGGCTTTTTGTATGTAGTGCTGAAGTTTGAACTGGGGTCCTGGTACATGCCGTCAAGTGGTGGAATCGCTGAGCAGCAACTCCAGTCCATTCCCTCTTATGAAAGGAACCACAGAGAAGGCATGACTTTCTTAACTATTTCAGGGTCCCCCCGAGAGCCCTGCTGGGGTTTGCTGACCCAGCACAGTCCTGAGGACTGGCTTTGCTGCTGTGGGTGCAGGCAGGGTTGGCTCCTGCCCCAGCTCCCCCTGGGATGGCAGATGTGTGCCCCAACCCTTAACCACTCAGACTGCTCCTGTTCAGCTGTGGTTACTGTCACTGGTGTTTCTATTACTTCCTGAGGATTCCTCACTGGCTAATCTTACTGTTTTACTTGACGGACTCTCAGCATTTTCTCAAGGACAGATGTGCTAGCAAAAAGGGCTGTTTCTTACCTGGGGGGGGAAAAAAGGGAAAGTCGGACTCCTTCTCTTGCCTGATTGCTATGGCTAGGGTCTCCAGGAAAATATTGAGTGAAAGTGGCGAGAGCGGGCAGCTTTGTCTTGTCCCTGAGTTTAGTAGAAATGTTTTCAGCTTTTCTCCAGTACTATACTAGCTGAGGGTTTGCCATATATGGCCTTTGTATAGTTAAGGTATGTTCCTTTCATCCCTATCTTCTCCAGAGTGCTCTTTTTTTTTTTTAAGAGTAGGGAATAGAGAGAGAGAGAGAGAGAGAGAGTATTTTATTTAGTTTTTCATGTGGCTTTCGTTGCTCCAACATTTCATTGTGTATGTGGTTCTGGGGTTTGAACTTGTATCCTTACACATGCCAGGCAAATGCCCATAATTGCTGAGCCACTGCTCCAGCCCTTCTTTTCCAGAGTTTTGACCATAAATGTGTTCTTTATTTTATTGAAGGCCTTTTCTGCATCAATTGAGATGATAACATTGTTTTGTCCTTACTTCTGTTTAAGTGATGAATCACATTTATTGATTTGCTTGTGTTGAACCAGCCTTGCATACCTGGAATGATGCTCACACGTTCATGATGAATTATCTTCTTGATGCATTTTTGAATGTGGGATTTTTGCATTGATGTTCATCACAGACATTGGTCTGTGTTTTCTTTCTTTTTTTTTGATGTGTCTTTATTGAGTTTTGATATCAGTGTTATGGTTGTCTCACAAAATGTATTTGAGAGAGTTCCTCCTTTTCAATTTCTTGGAATAGCTTAATAAGGAAAGGTGTTAGTTCCTCCTCATAGGTTTGGTAAAACTCTGTAGGGAATCCATTAGTTCCTGGGCCCTTATTCTTTGGAAGGCTTTTAATTGCTCTATGGCTTTCAATACTTTTTATTGGGCTGTTTAGGACTTCAATATTGTCCTGCATCAATTTGGGGCTGTTGTGTGTGTCTAGAAATTTGTTCATGCCTTCTAGGTTATCTAATTTAGAAGAATACAATTTTCAAAATATGTTCCTATAATCCATTGTAATTCCATGTGGTCAGGCCTGACTGCTCCCTTTTCACTGGTAATTTTGCTGGTTTGCTTCAATTCCTTCCTTCTTTTGGTGAGATTAGCTAGGAGTCTGCCAATTTTATTTATTTTTTCAAAGAACCAGTTCTTTATTTCATCAACTATTTTTATTTATTTATTTATTTTTTTGTTCTCGATTTTGGTTCTGATCTTGATTATTTCTTGTCTTCTGTTGGCTTTGGGATTAGATTGTTCTTCTTTTCTAGGGTTTTGAAGTGAGTATAAGCTCCATTCAAGGTCTCTACTGATTTTTAATGTAAGAACTCAGTACTTCAAATTTTCCCCTTAGAAATGCTTTCATACTGTCCTAGAATTTTCAATGTGTTGTGTCTTCATTCTCATTCACTTCCAAGAATTTCTTGATTTCTGCTCTCATGTCTTCTTGGATCTACTCTTCATTTAATGGGTTATTATTCAATCTCATGTATATGTGTGTTTTCTGTTATAATTTTTGCTGTTGATTGCTGGGGTCATGGTGTCACGGTAGAGGAAATCATTTTAAGAACATATTAGATCCAATAAATCTAAAATAGTATCATTTGAACAGATTAGCAGTATAAATTTATTAATGAGAGATTTTTTGCATTTTTATATTAAAGTTTCAGCATCTTGCTTCTGGCATGCAAAATGTGTCTTAAGTTTTACCAGTCACATTTCAGTGCTTGATAGTCACATATTAACTCCCATTTTGGATAATGTACATAGATTTAGATAAGAATTTCTTAACCATTGTGTTGATATTTTGAAATGACTATTTCTTTGCCTGTCTTATGCATTTTAAGATGGTTATCAACATTCCTGGCCTCTGTCCACTAGTTACCATTCTCTTCATAATTCAGTTGTGACAGTCATCACTATGTTCAGACATTGCAAAATTGTCCTTATTTGAGAACCACTGCTATAGAGGAAGGACTATGTTCTTTTCTTTTGTGGCTGATGACAATAAGACTGATACAAGCAAAAGCTTGGGTTAACCGAAAAGAAGCTGAGAAAGAACTCAGCAGATTAAACTCAGAATAAAGAATTGGGAGTCTGCACAATGAGGACATGGTTTCTCTCACTTGTTCAGGCTTTTCACCTGAATGTGATTCTACCTCTGGACCTTGTAGTGACATAAACTAATAAATTTTCTTCGGTCTAAACCAGTTTGATTAAGTGCATCCTTAGTTTGCAACTGACATAATCCTAAATTATCTGTCATTGCAATCTAAAAACATAAAACGTGTGCATTTATATTTCTACTTCAAAAGATAAAGATGATTAATTATTTTCCTTCCCACATGATCTATAATACCTCCAAGCTTCCTTCCAAGAGTTACAACATACAGCAGAAAAGTTATTTTGCATGCTTTAAGTTTCAGATAAATGAAAGCAATTTTAAGTAAGCACTGATGTAGCACTTTGCTTAGGTGTCTGCATTAACTATGTTCATTGTTAATACAACTCATTCATCAAAATTCCATGATAAAATGGGCTGCATATATAATCTTAATGGGCTATTTCTTTATTTTGACTTCCATCATTTTCGAAATATGAAACTTTTACAGCCAGTGTACCAGTTCCCACTGGAAGTAATATTGTAGTTTATGTTATTTGGTTCACTTTTCTTCCTTTTTTTTTTTTTTTGAGCTGTATTTGAAAATTATATCACCTTAGAATAGTGCTAAAAAATTAGATATGACCTCAATACAGTATTTATCATGGCTTGAACATGTGTCATCTCCTTTGTATGGGGCTCTAAGTCACAGATTGTAGATTTTCTCTCTGAAGGATTTGTTTGATTCCTATTAAAAAGTAAAAGTATTTCTTTGAAATTGATCCAGATAAAATAACAATTATTTCAAGAAATAAAGAAGGATAAAAGTCAGTTTGACTTACATAAAGGAAATTTTACCTTAAGAAATTCACTTCTCATTTCAAATTTGGTTATTTAGCAAAGTTACATGTAAATAAACCCTTAAATCCTACTAATACTTTCTTGTACATGCAGTTCTTTTTTTTTTTTAAGACAAAGGGGAGAGTGGGAGAGTGAGAATGAGGTGGAGGAGAGAGAGAATCAATTGAATTTAATTTTTCATCTGGTTTTGTTTCTCCAACACTTAGATGTGTATGTGGTGATAGGTTTTTTTCCTTTTGTTTTGTTTTTTAATTTTCTTTTGAAGGGAGAGGGACAGTGAGAGAGACAGAGACAGAGAGAGAGAGAGAGAGAGAGAAAGCAAAAAACATTATTTAGTGTTTCATGTGGCCTTCGCTGCTCCAAGACTTCGTTGTGTACGTTGTGCTGGGGTTTAAACTTGTGTACTGACACATGCCAGGCAAGCGACATAACCACCAAGTCACAGCTCCAACCCCAATGCTAAGGTTTTAACCTGTGTCCTCGCACATGCCAGGCAAATGCTATAACCTTGCAGCTACAGCTCCAGCCCAATATACGTAGTTCTTAATGGACAAAGTTTGAGACCATTTTCAAAGGATGCATTTAATAGCAACACCAAAAAAAGTATTTTGAGTAAGAAATGCAAAGTTATTTTCTCTACTCTTAATTTGAGATATCCCAGAGGCCAACACACCTACAGGCACTTCCTGTTTTGCTCAATTTCTTATGACTTTTACAAAAGAAAGGAAGCTGTGAAGAATCTTTATAGAGGGATGACCAGAAATACTAGCCCATTATGCCAACCTATTCTTCCAGTATCTGATGATGGAATAAACAAAATTAGTAGACCTCTTCTTTTCTTTTTAAAATAAAAAATAGCAGCTTTGTTATTGTTCTAGCTTTAAATTTCTTCTGAAATTAACACAAAAAGTTTTGAAAAAGGTACATGCTTCTTACTGTGAATCTTTCTCTGTATGGATTTCATTACATTGAAGTAGATTGTATTGATTTCCAGCTTCTTGAGTATTTTTACCAGGAAAGGGTAGTATATTTTTTTCAAATATTTCACATCAAATGAGATAATCATATCTTTTCCCTTGTATTCCTTTATGTGGCATATCACATTAATCTATTTTTATAATGAACTCTTTGTTTTTCACAGGAATAAATCCACGTGATGATTGTGCATAATCGTTGTAACATATTATTGATTTCAACTCCATTGTATCTGGTGATGGATTTTTACTAAGGAATATTGGCCTACGCAATTTGTTGGTGTATAATTGTTCATAGTGCTCTCTTGAATTTTTAAAAACCATTTTGTATCATCAGTAGTAATATCCTCACTACATTTCTAATTGTTTCTCTCACTTATTTTAGCTGATGTAGCTAATTTCATTTTTTAAATTTTGTTGGTATACTTAAAGAAATCAACATTTGGGGGCTGGAGTGGTGGTTCTGCAGTTACGGCACTTGCCTTGCAAGAGTGAGTACACGAGTTAAAACCTCAGCACTATGTACATGACGAAGTGTCAGAGGAATGAAAGTCACATGAGCAACTAAATAAAAATTGTTTATCTCTCTTTTTCTCTCTATCTCTCTGTCTCTCACTGTCCCTCTCTCTCTTTAAAAAAAAATCAGCATTTAATTTCGTTGATTTTTTCACCATTTTCTATTTTATAATTCATTTCTCTTTGCTCTAGTGATTATTTCCATCCTTCTGGTAGCTTTGAGTTTAGTTTACTCTTTGAATTATAAAATATACTTCATGATTAGAAACTTTTCTTCATTTTAAAAATTTATAACTATGTATTTTTCATTACTGCTACCTTTATTACATTCTATAAGTTCTCTAATGCCATGTTTTGATTTATAAGTACCTTGTAATTTCTTTTGTGATTTCTTCTCTAATTCCTTCCTTATTTAGTCATGACTTAATTTCCAACAATTTAAAGTTTTCCTTTGGTTAGTAATTTTTAATTTAATTCACATTGTTGTAATTGGAAAAGGTCCTAGGTATGGAACTTATGTTTTTAAATGCATTTCTGGTCTGATATCTGCTTTGTCCTGGAGAAGGTGCTTGTATCCTCAAGAAATATATGCACACTCTTGTTATTGGATAGAGTGATCTAATTGGTTTCTTGTATTATTCAACATCTCTGCATTCTTTCTTATCCTTGTTTTTCTGGTCTGTCCACTATCAAGAGCAGCTTATTGAGAGTCTGCAACTACTACTGTAGAATTTTCAATTTCTTCCTTAAGTATTTGCTCATTTGGTTCTATCTATCTATCTATCTATATAAATAATGGTTTGTAATTAGGCTCATAAATGTTTATCACTATTATATTTTCTTACAGTATTGAATATTTTATGAATATACATTGTACTTCTTTATCATTATAATCTATTTTTTAATGTAATATCAATTTTGTTTGACAGTAATGTAGTAGTACCCCTGCATCTATGGTTATCATTTGCATTGAATATTTTTCTACTTCTGAACTATGTGTCTTTGTATATAAAGTAACTACATGTGGAAAGAACATACATACATAAATAAACATATTATATATACATATATATGTTTATATATACACATATATACATATATACATAGTTTTATACATATATACATGTATATATAAATGTACACTCATTATATAGATCTTTGTCTTTTGTCTTTTGGTTGGGGACTTTAATACAGTTATATTCAAAGTGATTACTGATGAAGAAATATTTACTTCTGTTATTTTCCATTTTTTCTATATAACATTTAAGCTTTTTTGACTCACATTTCTGCATTATTATTTTTGTGTGTTTAGATTAATTTTTTTGCATTGAAATAAATTCATTTTGTTTTGTGTATATGTTTCAGCTATTTTCTTTGTGGTTATCATGGTAATTATATCTAAAATCCTAAAGTTATAATTCTTTAAATTGAATTTGTAGCACCTTTTATTTACTAACAAAAGTTCTGCTCCTATACAACTCCATTTAGTCTAATCAGATATTGATACCACAAAACTACAACTTATGCACTGTCTCAAAATATAAAATAATAAATATTTTATTCATTAATCACTTAAACCATGAAAAAATAATAAGTGTAGCTAAAAGTGAAAGCTATAGTGAAAATAATAATTGTAATTTTCCATGCGTTTATCTTGACTGAAATATTTATTTCTTTATATGACTTGAGTTTGAATTCAATGTCCTTTCACTTTAAATTGCAGAAAGATCTAGTGGTAATAAGCTGTTCCAGCTTTCTTTTATCTGGGAAGATCTTACTTTCTCCCTGACTTTGAATGGCAGACTTATCAGATATAGGATTCTTGCTTACCAGCTTTACCACTTTGAATAAATCAACCTATTTATTTTTGGCCTCCAAATTTCTAATGGAAATATGAGAAGTCTTATTGAGAATTACTAATCCTCCTGTGTGATGTGCTACCCCTCTCTTGATGCTTTCAACATATTTTCTATGTTTGAGTTTCAATAATTTGTGTGTCTTAGTGTGGCTGTTTTTTAATTCCTTCTGCTTCATATTCGGTGATCTACTTGGATGTTTTCATTCATTGTTTTACAAGATTTAGAAAGTTTTTGGTTATGTCTTTTTTAAATAATCTGTCTTCCTTCCTCCTTTCCTTCCCTTCTCTCTTTTTCTGTCTTTGTCCCTCCCTTCTTTTTTCCTTTCTTTGTTGTCAGCACTGGAGATTGAACTCAGGGGTATGTTTCATCCCCATCCATTTTCACTTTTAAGATAGGGTCTCAGTGAGTTGCTAATGCTGGTCTTGAATTTGCAATTCACCTGGCTCCACCTTCCGAGTCATTGGGCTTACAGGTGTGCACCAACATACCTGCCCTCCTCCACTGTCTAACGCTCTTCTGAGACTACCACAGTGTGTACATCTGTCTACCAAATGAGCTCTCACATTTGCACATTTCTTCTGGGTTCTGTTCACTTTCTATGAAGCAAGCTTTCTTTTCTCTCTTTCTCTCTCTCTCTTTCTTTCTTTCCTGTTCCTCAGAGTCAGTAATTTGAATTTAAACTCTCAAGTTTACTGATTCTTCTGTCTGTTCAATTCTTCTTTTTCATTATTCTAGTGAGCCATTCATTTAATTTGTAATTTTCTGCTATTCAATTTCAAGTTTTCTATTTATTAATTTTTCTACTTTGTTCATACAATTTTTTTGTTTTGAGTTTCTCCACATTTTCTCTAGTTCTTAACTATCCTAAAGATACTTCTTCTTGTGTCTTTGTCTATTAAGGACTACATTTTGTCTTTTTTTAGGGTAAGTTTCCTATGATTTTTTTTTCCACATGAATCGTGTACCCATTGTATGATTTATACATTTTGCTGGAAAATGAACATTTGAATCTTATAATGATATGACTATGAATAGTCTCCTCTTTCTAAGAATCTTCAGACTTTTTCTTCTTCATTTTGTTTGTGCTATTGATTGCTGTAGGGTGCTTCTGTGTTAGGTACCACCCTGAGGTAAATTTGCGGTCTCCAAGGTCTGGGCTTGCATCATTCCCTGAGTATGTGTGGTAACTCTCTAAATCTTCCACATAGAAAATCTGCTTTAGAATTTCCTTTCTCAGATTTGTGGCTTTCATAGGAGAAAAGAAAAAGTGAACGGTGGGTAAATAAAAAAAAAAAAGTAAAGGGAACTAAAGAGCTTTGACCTGTGTGATACTCTGAAATTGCTTTTGGCTGGAAGGGAGGGTGCTTGTAGCTGGGTGAGATATGCAAAAATATATGCCTACCTTTACATCTGCAGGATCAGAGGACAAACGAGATCTTGTTGACCAACAGGGCTCCCACAAGTTCATGACGACAGCTCCTTAATCACATGCCCATTGTCTTGGTTGGGGATGGCTGAAGTGGGGACTAGGTAGCTGCTATCATTGTCACAGCTGAAACTGCACACAGTTATCTTCAATTTACCATTAAGAAATTACCCTGGGAATTGTAAGCCTTTAAATAAATTCAGAGATCCTAAACTATCATAGTAGATAGAGTCTTTCAATACAATTGTTGTCATTGTGGAAAGACAGATTCTTGGTGTTTCCCAATTTACTCTCTCCCCAGATTTCCGCTTACAAACCAATTTTTATCATTTGAGGTTTAATTTAAAAAAAAATCATTATTTAAAAATTTCCATAATTTTCACCATAAAGAATCAAAAATTTTATGTATCTTCTGTGTTAGAAAAGATGATGCTAATATTTCTTTATACTGAATTTTCTCTCACACATATTGCAGTTAATAGTGACTGTACTGTCCTATGTAATTTCTTGAACTTTTGGCTAAAAGGCAAGGAGCAATAAAATATAGAAAGACCTTAACTGATAATTTAATATTATTAACAGTTAACAAGAGATTAAAAAAACAAAATTATTTCAGTGTAAAATAATGTGAAATGAACATTTTAGAGCAGGTGGCATTTTTAGGTGTCATGCTAGTTTAACAACACTTAGGCTGATATTTATAATCCAGGTAAATGAAGAATTGCTAGGAAGAGCACAACATGGCAGAAAGGTGGATTCTCTTATAAAATTTCTTCCATGTTCCTGATTATTAAAATAGCAAAGGTTACTATTATATGTATTTTTATCTCTAAATAATAGTAGTCATAAAATTTTCAGAATTAAGGATGTGTGTTTAAATAATTTTAATTCTATTTTAGTAGCTTGTTTTATTGTTTATTACTTTTTTTATTATTATTATTTTTTGAACAACCTTACACGATTTTAACAAATTAATATAAAATGTGTAAATATTCTGGATATTGCAATTATCTCCAGGAGTGCCCCCCCAATTACCCTCCCTTATCCCTCCCTTCCCTTTCCCTTTATAATTCTAAAAAAAAGTATTAGATTGTAAAGCATTACATTTATTACTTTTGATAAAAATTTAAAAAGTTATATTTTATTTTTTTTTGTTGTTTATTTTTCTTATAGTTTTCCTCATTTTAGTTGAATAAATTCTGTTGTTTATGTGTTGAGTATTTATCCTTCATGATTTCATTTCAAACATATTTATTTAAAATTATAACGAGGGTTGTTTACTTATAAAGTTTATCTAGGGTCTGAAAATGAATTAGCTTGTGTAAAAATATGGAAAACTGCTTTCTTCAAACCAAAGAATGTGAAAAGATTCTAGCTTAATGGTACATTAAATTTATAGTAATAAAATAAAAGTTCTAGCTATTTTGAAAATGAACCTCACTAATAAATATTTTAGACATATCTACTATTCACGTATGATGCAAAACAGATTAATTTGTTGGTCTGTCATTGACTTCATTTTGGTTTGTCTTTTCCTTTTTTTAAGTATTAAAGAAAAATTCCTAACCGTGTATCAGATCCTGTGAAATGGATAATCTCTATAGTAGGAGTCATGGAAATTGACTAACTTGCTGACAGTAATAATAAAGATGCCACTGATTATTTGACACTCTGTGTTTATAATGTTTCAACTAATTTAAGCAGAAGTAACATTTTTTTATTGTAGAATGTAATAATAATAAAAAATCTTAACTTGTGTCATATAACAATGTACCTAATTCCAAATATACTTTTATGCTTCATTGGTATATGCAATTCTTTCTAATAAATTTTCTTGTAAAAATAAACATTCAACATTGTTCATTCTGAACACTACACATGCTTGACCTGTGCAGACATTGAAAATGTAGTCAAATGCAAAGCAGGTACCCCTATGTGTTGTGTTTTAAGAAATGTGCACAACTTCAACTATCTCCACACAGTTGTTCTTGATGAACAGCTTTATTATTGTAGAGACATCACTTATGTGCTCAAAAGTATTGCAAACTTAAATTTCTATTTTCTCTAGAAACATCTGGAATGTTGTTATGTGCTAATTTTACCTTTTAATTTTTTTGAGATCAATTACTTTATGAAATTCAACATAAGTGGATTGAGTGCTTACTTTTTATAATAGACTATACACTAAGCATTTGGGATTATTTTCAGATATGCTAAATCGAGAGTATTTTCTCTGAAAATTAAATACACATTGAAACAAATTTGCTTGCATGGAATGAAGGAGATATGCAATGAAAATATATTTTAATTCTTTGTTACCATTTGTTCAGCTTTCCGGTGAGGATAACTAGGCTAATCAAGGCCATGTAATTATAATGATAAGACTGAAGGACCAAAAGAGTATAAAACTGAAAAGCAAACAAAAGGAAACGTTGGTGATTTTGTCATGAAGAAACCTTGGGTGGTCACAGACTCTTGGGATGTAGAACTATATGGAAAGGAAAGATGGGAATTGCCATTAACCTGAAGCCTTCATGCTTTAGCAAACTCAGTGAATACATATTTAATGATGGATGCATTTTTAAAAAAATCATACATATAGGACTAAGGTTAAGAGAAATACAGTTGTCACTGAATAAATACTCAAAAATTTAACTGATATAAATAATCTACAGCTGTTGATATAACATCAAACCAAAATTATCATTTTACACATTTAGGAAAATTTAACAAAAACTATCCTCGGATTTTGTTCTAGACACTTGTTTCTTTGAAGAAAAAATAATATTTTAAAATAAGTAATTTGTCTTTCAAGGGAAGCAATTTTTAAAACACATTATAAACAAATAGAGAAAAATGCTACTAAGTTACTTAAACACCTTTACCAAGATACAAATTAAACTTACTTTTCACTAATTATGGAAATTTCTTCATATAGACTAAAATTATGGGCTCTTCTCTCAGATTTTCAAATTTATTGAAAAAATTGAAGCAGTACACAGACTGTTTTTATTAATCAATTCATAATTTACTTGTTACCAAAAGACTAATAGCTACAAATTTTAGGAAACTGAGTGCTGTGTTTCCTAGATCTATCCGTTTATATTAAAAATAACCTAACCAAATAAAATATTGAAAATAAAGATTGGAATCCTAGAGATTTTATGTTTGAAGGACATCTCTATTTAAGGATATTGCATACACATATGCTCATATATGTTCATAAATATATAACTTTCCCAGTTGTCTCTGACCTTCATAGCATTTTGTACAACAAATTATACATTGTCCGTATCCAACTGCTAACAGAAAACTTGATTTGTGATAAGAATTTGAACAAAGAAGTTGGTTTTGCCCTTGTGAAAAGTCTGTTTTCATCCAATAATAATTGAGGAAAAATGATTTTCAATGAATGGGTTTTCAAGATCAAGAGCTAGAGCAAATATACTTCTTTTTTTTTTTTAAGAGAGAGGGATTGTGTGTGAAAGAAAGAGAGAAAGAGAGAAAGACAGAATCAATTTTTATTTAGTTTTTCAGGTGGCTTTCATTGCTCAGACACTTAGTTGTGTACACGGTGCTGGGGTTGGAACTTGCATACTTGCTCTTGCTAGGCAAACGTCCTAACCACCAAGCCACCTCTCCAGCCCCCAAATGTACTTCTTGTAGATACATTTTGTTATTCCTTGAAAGAGACATTTTGAATCCTACACATTTTTGACCCATTGTTCTGTCTCCTAGTGTATATTATTATAATTACATTTTTAGATTAGAAAAGGAAAAAGGACAGTGATAGAAATGTCCCAAGTAATGGACTTGTGAAAAAACAAAGTGTGGGTTGACAAGTAGCACAGTCAGAGCTGGAATCTGGACTCCACCTTTGAAAAGACATTCAGAATGAAGAAGCTACTGGGTCTTCTTTTATCTCCAAACATAGAAGAGAAGGTGAGTTAGTGCAATGCAATTATTTTTACACTAATCTGGAGAATTTAGAACATGCCTTGATAGTCTCTGAGTGGAAAGAAAAAGTAAGGCACAAACAAAACTGTTTGATATAAGGCACAAACAAAAATTTTTTAGATAATATATTTCATAATAAACTCATAAAAATTGGGTTACACGTAACAGGCATTGTACAGAAAAGGACATAACTTTAATTACCAGTACCATAATGATAGCTGCTCTTTCATAGTACGTGAATAGATGAACTAGATGAAAGTGCAAGCTACAAAAATAAACTATTTCAGTAAACTAAAATACCGAAAAATTTGCTATTATTGATGGCTGCGTGTATGTTGGTGATGAAGCATCTCATGCAGAAGAGGAAGGGGAACTGTTTGGGTAATATAAAATTGACCAACATTTTACATCTCATGAGATATTGTAACTGTTAAAATCCTACTATGTGGAACATCCTTATAGAATACCTAACTAGTGCCACTAATATGGATCACATATGCAGCATCAAATGACAGACAGTGCATTCTCAGAGTTTTCTATTTTCCATGGAGGTATGTGGTTTTGATATAGGTAGAAAAAGCCACCATATTGGAAAGATGGATGATCTGACCCAAGGAATAAATTGAAACAAGTCCCAACAATCAATGACTGGAACTTTCCAGAAATTGCCTCTTCAGACTTTAATCTGGCTGGTTCACGAAAAAGTTACTGATTAACCATTAAAAACTGTGAAATTATGCTTCTTTTCTCTTTTGTGCTGATTGAAAATCACATTGGTATCTGAGATGAGACGTTTCTGAGCTTATCATTTGTCCTCAATTGTTCTGTGGCTGAAATACTTATTTTTCTTCAATGTGTGTGTCAGGGGAGAGAATATTTTATCCTCCAGCTCGAGCCAATTTTCTTCTTTCTTTTTCTCAAAGCATGATTTAATAAATATTTATTTGGTAGTACTTTACAAGCTCCACATAAAGGAAGACTAATCGTGACTAAAGTCAGTCTTTTAAAACTGATGATTAAGAGACTGGAGCAAGCAAGATTAGAAAGGGACGGATGAACAGATGCATGTAATGAATTTTTCCTTGAAACGAGTAAAATCTATTTTTTGCCATTCTTAGAAAAGTGAATTTTAAGCATCTTTACTTGAAACAGCAAGATATTTCACTTTTTAAAAAAGCAAATGAGTTTTAAATTAATTCAGATTTTTTTTTACCACAGGAATTTTTTTTTGTTCAATCTTTGAAATGAGCTCCAAGGAATCATGAGATATTAGTCAATAGCATTTTAAAATATTATACATAAGAAATATTTAAACTCATGGACTCATTTTTAAATAAGTTGTAAATGTATCAGTTTTGACACAACTTTATAGACCCTTAAAATGTAAATTAATTTTACCTTCAATGTTTTTATGCATGTTGTATCAAAAATGGTTCTGACACATGCTGTATTTTATCTGTGATATGTTCTCCATCATATTTAAAATATAAAAAAAAGATCAAATATGCCAATTCTACAAAAGTTCTTTTTCAGAAGAGTGAGATTTCCAGGCATGCACCAGATTTTGTTAACTCTTTATAATTCAAAATAACAAACATCGATTGACCTCCCAATATTTCTGAGAACCTAATAGATATAGTTTATTTTCTATAGGTGTTTGCTAATTTTATTGCCATCATGTTTTTAAACATCTCGGATGGAATGATGGGCATTGGTATTTCATCATTCCAACATTCTATGAGATTACCAGTGCACTTCTCTGATCAGGACAAAAGGATTACATGCTGAGTTCAATATGCAGTGGCTGTTGTCTCTCAGGGCCTGCTACTTATCAGATGAGACAATAATAGAAACTAGTGAGTGGAACGCATTTCAACACGCACTATTATAGTGAATATGGACACAAAAGTTGTTAAGCACAAAGGGAGTGAATGAGGATTGTTGTATCCACTGAAAACCCAAGGAGATTGTTCTTGAAATAGGATTGGAAGGAATGAAGGTTGTCCAGACCCTCTTGTTCATCCCATAACTCTGCTCTTTCAATCTTTTGCCTCTTTTAAATTTTTTTTTTATTAATGTGGTTTCTCTAACCTTCAGCTTGATCAGAGACGATGCTCAATTCTATTAGAGCACATCAACACTTATGGTTTTATGTTGTCATTCAACTTTAAATGTCTCATCACACCAACTTCTCCAAAGACTGTGAGAAAAAGATTTTGTTCATCCAGGCAACAAAAGCATTGAAATAATGCCTCTGCCAAAATTTAAAAGGATGGGTGATTGAATTAAAATGCCATATTGCTCCAGGTAGGGAGCTGGGGGAAATGGCATTCCTGAAAGCTTAGGAAAACTCAAAGAATGTAATAAAGGACATGGCAAGAATGATTGTGTGACATGGTAGCTCAGCACAAATGCAAGTATCTTTTAACTTCTCCTAGCACTTTATTTTCAGAACATGTACTCTGTTCTAAACTAGTCTATGACTCATGTAGTATTGGGTTATTTTCTCACCCAACTAGAATGCAAGTTCATCATATAAAGTTATATGTGTGATGCTTGTTGAGTGTGTGTGTGCGTGTAATGTTTTAACAGAACCAAGAAGAAACTAGTTTATCTCAATTAGAGAATCTGAAAGTTGAAATTCAAGTTTAGTTTTCAGCTCTTCATAAGCTAATTTTTTCCAAGTAAACATCCCAAAATACGAATAATAGCTAATGAGATTCTTTAACATTTATTTCAAGTGAACAAGTTTACATTGAAGGATATGTTGGACTTGGTTAAACAAACACTGGAATAATGGAGAGTCAAGAAAATGTGCCCATCTGTCCTGAATATGAAGGGCGATTTCGAGAGACCAGGGAAACAGAAGCATATTTCCCAGTATATTATCTGAAAAATAATGTCTAGTTAATAATAAAACAAATAAAACTGAGCAAAGTGAAAACTATTCCCATGAATTAATTATGCTCCTCTCTGTTATTCAGACATTTATAAATTTAATAATCTTACAGAATTTTACTGTATTATTAAGGGCCTCACTAAGGCTTTAAGGCTTTGTTGAGGTTGGCTTTAAACTTGTGATCCTCCTGCCTCAGCCTCCTGGGACATTGGCATTACAGATGCATATCACTGTACCCCGCTGAAGATGAGGTCTTATTGAGCAAAATTTTAAAATATCTTCCTCCTTGAGTAAACAAAATAATAATGGAATAAATAAATGCAATGCTTTCTAAGACTAGCTTTGCAAGAGTGCTGTATATGTGTGCAGAGATGTTTAAATGCATTAAATTTGCAGCTCACATTTCTGTCACTTATGGTACAATGTTCATTTATTCAGTGACTTTCTACATATCCCCTCGTAGCAGTAAAGAACTGAGAAGCACTCTATGGAGAGACAGATTCTTGGGGCCAGTCTTACCTAGAAGCATTAAATTAGGATGAGCAAGACAAGGGTCTTTAATGTCCTAGAGAGAGGTTGGACTTGATTGAACACACAATGAATAACAGGAAAATGTGCCTATCTGTCCTCAGTAGGAAGGGTGGATTGGAGAGACCAGCGAAACAGAAGCACAGTTTCCTGGTAGAATATTTTAGCAAGAAGCAACTGACCAAATAAGGTTCCAGAAACACTGGAGAATTTAAGGAATCCTATTTGGGCTTTTTCTTCATTATGTCTAGTAAATTCCAAAGGGAAAAAAAGATCCCTGTGTAGACCTGACTACCAGAAAGAACAGGCATTGTGAATCTGATGAGGAATTTTCTTTCTAAAATTGACCAAAATTATTTAAAGTTAGATTAACGAGCTAGTTTTTAAAAAGTTAGAGGTGTGAGGCTAAAAGCCCCAAATATTTAATCCACACTAATTCTAATGAAGTCTTCAAAGTGGAAAAGGAATAAATAAAAGGTAGGACACCATGTGATGAGTGACTTGTATCTATATATACATGTGCTTACTTGCCAATTAATTTTGCTTAGTTTACAGTGTATGATTGTTATGTGTGCAATGAGTTACTGTTCTGTTTGTAAATTTTGTATGTTCACAGAGCTTTTTGTTTTAAGATTTATCCTTCTGCTTTTACAAATGTAAAGGCTGTGATCAACCTGAGGTGAAACTCAGATATAATTTTCCAGTCATTTTATTTAAACATTTTCTATTTACTCTGAATTCAGCTGCAAACTACTTTGCAATATATTGTTAAACAGAATTCCAGTCCAACCATATTGTTTCAAACTGACTAGTCTTAGTCTCATCATTATTCATTCAATATTTTATACTTCCCTTCCTGAATTCAGTAGCATGCTTATTATGTAATAGCAAATTATATAAAAGCAACCCAAATAATCGTGTTAACTGGTTAGTACAAAAGACCACTCAAATAAAAGTTTTGAAAAAATAGGCAAGACTTTATAAGAATATAAATAGAAAAGACTGTTGATTTGACAGTGTTAAAATTTATTATGCTAGGAAAGGACTTTTTTTTCCTCATTAACTGCTTATGGAAATACTTTTTTACTTCCTCATAAATTGCTTATGGAAATACTTAGAATGTCTGCTCCTTTTTGGGTTTAAGGACCCAGAAGAAAGAGCAGAAAAATATGGCTTGGGAAGAAGACATGGAGTCAACAGACAAGGGTAGAGTTTAAGGAGTTGTATCTTTTCTAGTCCTAGAAAAACACTTTGCTCTATGACCATGGGAGAAAGCAAGATATGGATCTAACCCATCTGCCCTTCAGTAGGTTAATGGATAAAGGAAATATGGTATATACACAATGGAATATTACTCAGCCATAAAGAAGAATGACTGTGGCATTTGCTGGTAAATGGATGGAACTGGGGATTACCATGCTAAAATAAGTTGCTATGTGAAAAGATTTAAGAGGTTAAAATAAAAAAGTAAAAGAAGTAAAGTAAAAGGAAAGAAGTAAAGATTTTTGTACTATGTGTAAACTCATATAATCCTGGAAATATATAGAAAACAGAAAGAACTGAATGATATATATTATATTGTTAGCAATGGCCTATTTTTGGTTTTTGTTTTTTTAAAGAGAGAGAGGGAGAGGGTGAGAATCAATTTTATTTATTTTTCCATCTGATTTTTGTTTGACTGACACTAAGAGTGCATATGGTGCTGGAGTTTGAACTTGGGTCTTTGAGCATGCCAGGCAAGTACTCTAATTGCTGAGTCACCACTCCAGCCCCCGCACAGGCCTACTTTTGCTTTACTCTTTTTCTAATCTTCTTGACTTACTAAATATGCATCCAAATAGAGAAGAATGTTTTCATCAAAAGTAGACAAGCTTGATGAAGTTCACTGCGGTGTGCAGTGATTCATTCACTGGTAGGAGAACCTATGAGCCTGTCGTAGTCAGTGCTCCCTGCATTTGTGGTTGAATTAGCTAAGGTTCTCCGCTTCGTCAGCACATCTTTTGGAAGGACTTCATGTGTCACGGTTTCATACACAAGTATACAAAAACTGAACATTTGAGCAAAACACCTTTTCAGGTAGGAACTGAACTGAACTTCTCTTGCAGTTTTTCTTCGGAAATGGTTTCTCTGTGTCTATTATACACATGCTTCCTGGTGCTCTCCAAACTCCACAGATGCACAGATGCCCAAATTCTATAACCTCAGCAAAATGAAAGGCCAGGAAAAGCACAAAAACTCAGCTAGATTTCTGGTTTGCTCTGTACAGTCTCTTACTGTGCAATATATAAAAACCCAAATTGGTTTCCTGTGTCCTGATCATCTACCTCCTCCAAAGACCTTCAGGCACCCTGTTCCATGCCTTCCTATTTTCATTCAGCCAGCCACATTTTCCACATAACTATGTGCAATACAGAAAATTAATCTTCCTCTGAAAATAGCGTCCCTTAGCAGTGGTTAATTCATGAAAACCTAAAAATAAAGGAACTCTTCTGACTTCAAGTACAATAAACCAGGGATCCAGGATAGTGTGTCCATCTCTCGTTTGTCTTTGATATTCAGATCCCTTTTTGAGTCCACTTAGACATTTACTGAACCTCCAGGTATGAAGGACATGGCTTTGTTTTGACAGCAAAGGTTAAGGGAGTTTGTAGAATGCTAATGAGTGTTCTGAGTTCCAAAGGACACCATTGAGCTATAGTCGGTAAGTAGGTGCCACTCAGGCAAACAATTGAATAATCAGCAGGTGAGAACTGCCAACCTTAAAAAAGTAAAAAAATAAAAAGTGCTCTCCTTCATCTGATTTGTCCTTTGTACTTATTTTCTTTCTTTGGTGTTTTTTTTTAAGATAATATTGCAACTATAATAACAGACTATATTTAGTCATTGACTTTTATGTAGAGATTGCTGATTAAAGTATTAACCAATATGGCAGGCAGAGCAGATTCCATATTTGTCACAAGAAACTGGATAAAAATCAGACTCTGAAATACGGAGATTTGCAGCTTGACTGCAGGTACGTAGAAAACGTTATGACTCATCTGCTTCACCCTGCTCATGAAACTTGCCCTTACTGCATCTTCCACGATGCACAGCCTGTGGAAGTGTGTGTGTTACCTGTCTACGAAAAGCAGAGCAAGCCCCGGCTAACCCTGCTGTGAGGCTGCTGGGAGGAGTGAAGCCATTTCTGTCTGTGCAGTGGCTCAACAGGAACTTAATGGAAAGAGAACCTGATTGTCAGCACTGAATTTGCCTCACAAACAAAGAGCCAGCCCCTATTTGTAAGGGGCTGAGAGAAGATTGGCACTCAGGTAATGGGATGGAATTAAGCATGAAATTGAACTTGTGTGTCATGGAAACATCCACTGAGCAATTATCAGTGCAGCGTTGGAAGCTGCTCTCAACTCCAGCAGCCAAGCTTAAGCTTCTCATAACAGCATCCAACTTTTCCTGGTGGAACACAGGATGAATGCTCTTACTTCACTATCAAAACAGTGCAAATAAAAACAGAAAAAAGAACCGGAACTGTCTGCCTCCCACGTCAAACACCAGAGAGCAGCATACATGGGGTTTTTTCTTTTGCTTTTTAAATTTTGTTTCACATGATGATCCAAGATATTCTTGTGAGAAACCTCTTGTGTGTGTGTGTGTGTGTGTGTGTGTGTGTGTAAGTGCACGTGTGTGTGTGATTGAATGGCACTGTTGTCCTAGTTTATCTTACAATTTTTTGCTATAATCCCATTTTCATTGCAGTAGCTTAAATAATTCTCTGAAATTAAAAGAATATCCATTATTGCCGTTTGAATTTTTAAAGAAGTCTCAGAAGTGCTAGAGAAAGCAGGTATTTTCATGTGGGTCTGATCCTGGATTGGTGATTTGATAGTACTTTAAAAGTGATTTGTACAGTGCTCAGTCCAAATTTGCCCAATGTTAATGAGTAATTTGGATTCAGAAGTGACTAAGGCCTTTTCTATGTCATTTATTATATATTTTTTTTCCGGTGTTTTGGATGAAAACACATGTCAGGTTTCATTCAGATAAATGTTTTTAATCTTTCACAATCCTCAAAAAACTGAAAAGAAACTATTGCTTTCATGACAGGCTAGGAAAAAATGCCTGAAATTCTGAAAATTTCCTTAGTAGAGGTCTTTAGACAAGATTTTGTCAATAATTTAAAACTGTCCTAAAACATCTTATAATGCTTCCCATATTCCTTCAGTCATAGCAAAATTGCTTTTTGATCAGAATTTTCTGAGAATATGTTCCATTTTGTTAAATTCTCATCAACTTGAACAAAGTTTATAGCATGATTAGTTAAAAAATAAACTGTTTCAATCCTTTTGTTTATTGTTTATTCAATTTAATACTTGAATATTTGCGTGTCTTAATGATATTTTCTCTTACTTAGCTCTTTGTCCCTGAGTTATTCTTCCGTTGCTTGTTTATGAGTTTACACTATTAGAATGAGTGCTCCACATCACGATTGTTGATATTTATCCAGATTTTCCACCTTTTAATATGTTTCACCTTTTTCTCACCTTAAAGAAATTCTGCTTATTCAAGATAACTTCTTTCAATTATAAACTACAATTATAGGTTTATGTGGATTCACATATTTTCATCAAAAAACATTATTTTATTCTGATTAGAAAAAAAAGACATGATCTAAAAATACATGGCAGGAAAATATAAAAGAAAAATATTATCCATCATCCCCCCAGTAGAAATGTCTTTCTTTCTACCCAAGGTATAATGTTATCATCGTATGAATTTATTTTCGTACATATGCTTATGTGATGCTTTTTATCACCTCAGCTCAGCTTAGCTGGAATTACCTTTCACAGAATTGTTTTACTTGAATGATTTCAGGTCAGATTTAACTGCAGAGAAATGTGAGCAATATTGGAGGACTTAAGTGACAGGGCAGACTGAAGGAAGGACTGGTGACTCAAGCGTGTTGCTGCTGATCTGCGAGCTGATCCCAAGAAGTGTTCTTCACCTTGTAAAGTCCTGGGCCCCAGTTGTGTGCAGCAGGATATTCAAGGGTTCCAGTATCCTCTATACATCTTCTGTGTCACTGAAGTTGGGGACAGTGGGAGATAGCCGTGGTTCCAGATTGCTCCAAGTTCCAGTTTGTCCCTTTGGGCTCCTATCAGTCCTACTGACTGTAAAGACTTTGGGGTTCTCACCGGACTGAGGGTGACAATTTTCCACAAACTTCTCCTTCAGCTTCCACAATTGTGTAAGAAGTAATCTTTTAAGGAAAAATAATATATTATACTAAGTGATTCTCTGATCAAATACTATTTCTAAAGCATATATTATGCTAAAGAAAAAAGTAATTGGACCCTGACTATGCTGTTTACAGAGATTTTTTTTCTAGTATTTCCACTAACATTATATAGATAACATTTCCCACAAGAGTCCTTGGAAGAAAAAAACTTAATTTAATTTCTACAACATTTTCCGTCATGAATGAATGGAAACTAATTTAATCATTTCTATGTATCAAAATACTATACTGTTTCCATAATAAACTATCCTCTATGTAAATATTTACTTGAATTTCTAATTATGTCTTGAAATTAAATCACTTGATATACAATTACTAAGTCAAAAGTAAATAATTTAAATTATTCATTTATAAATCTCTTTCCTGAAATGCTAACAGCCATACTATCAGCTTAAGAGGGACTCCTCCTATACCAATAATTGCTTTTTTAATATTTTAATTTAATATAATTTTTTTAAAGAGAGAGTGACAGTGAAAGAGAGAGAGTGAGAGTGAAAGAGAGGGAGAAGGGGGTATCAATTTTATTTAGTTTTTCATGTGACTGTGGTTGATCCGACACTTTTGTGCATGTGGTGTTGGGGCTCAGATTTTTGTCCTCACGCATACCAGGCAAGTGCTGGAACTGCTGTGCCACCACTCCAGCCCAATATTTTAATTCTATAATCAAAGACTCTCTTAAAATCTAAGTGTGTTTATCTGCATTTTTTTAATTTTTCTATCTATAGCCTGCTGTCCAGCCTCATTTTTATTAATTCTTTAAAACAATGCAATTCATCTATTTCAAGTAAAAGTCAAATTTTACTTTATTCAAAATACTTTATCAAATATTCCACCAATAGAATATTTTTGTCTTGATATCATCAGAACAATGTATATCCATTTCAGAATATAAAAAATACAGAGAAAAAAAGTGATAATTTAATTTCTCTCTGTTTTAGTCAGCTTTTCATTGCTGTAACTAAAGGACCACACAAGAACGATTTTAGGAGGAAAAGTGTATTTTGAGGGCTCAGGGTTTTGTAGGTCTTACTCCACAGGAGGATGGCTCCATTCCTGGAGGCTAGAGGTGAGGCTGTACATGGCTCCAGAGAGCAGAGAGCTGGAGGTGTCACATTAGGAAGCAGAGCAGAGCAGAGAGACTCCACCCCAAAGGCCCCCAATGACCCACCACCTCCAGCCATACTCTAACAGCCTACAGTCACCAGTTAATGCATACAAGGTGATTAGCTCACTGATTCGGGTAAGGCTTCGGGTAACGTGAGCTTTTGGGGAAATTCAAACCATAGCACCCTGGCAGAATTGTTTATTAGTAGCCTTAGTTTTGCACTTAGAGGACACATTTTATTTTGGCTAATAGTTTGAGAGGTTTCGGTCTATGTTCAGTTGTGGGCTTCTGGTAAGCGCCATGGCAGAGGGAGAGGGTGAATCAGAACTTCTCAGCTCACGGCAACTGGAAAGAAGAGAGAGAGAGAGAGAAGGTGGGAAGGGCCAGGGACGAGATATTGTTCCCAAAGGCATGTCCCCAAGTACCCACTCCTTCCACTAGGCCACACCTCCTCTAGCTTCTACCACCTCCCAATTATGCTATAAAATTATTAATCTACTGATGAGGTTGGAACCCACATGACCAAATCACTTTCCTAAAGTCTTACATCTGAATATTGGTGCATTGGAGACCAGGCCTTCAATACCTGAGCTTTGGGGACATTTCGGATCTAACCTATCATAACACTATGATTATTAGTACTTCTTTCAAACATATGACATATATATCCTGTGGCACTGTGTGAGTGTGAATGTGTAATATGCATGAATGCACACTTTTTTAAAAGAGGGACAATGAGAGAGAGTGAGAGAGAGAGAGAGTCAATTTTAATTAGTTTTTCATGTGGCTTTCATTGCTCCAACACTCTGTTGTGCATGTGGTGATGGGGTTTGAACCCACGTACTTGTACTTGTCAGGAAAGCATACCTTCCGAGCCACTGCTCCAGTCCATCCATGCACTTTTCATAGTATGTAATAATTGTGATGTATTTATCTTTTCTTTTGTGATCAATTTACTTCTTAATTCAATTGCTACACAAATTCTGAGATGAGTCAATCACATATGCAAATATATATTCAAATATGTCCTCAAGTTAAATTTTGGAACTGAAATAATCAGGAAAAGATTTTTTTTTCCTTGAAACTCAAATATTAAACATAAATGATTTTTAAGTGTTTGTCTCTTCACATTTCCATGGGTCAGATGAACCTAATTTGTGGATGGAGATCATAAAATTTGTACTATTTTATTCTAAATTATGTTTCTATTCTTTTATTCTGTTCTAATATTTAAAAGTCTAACACAATCTCTCTCACACACACACATGCATGCACATGCATACACACATGCACACCATGTAAATTCTGCAGAACTTGTAACTTTTTTATTCATTAATTTAATTTCTCCATGTAAATTCTCAAGAACTGATAACTTTTTCTTTCTTTAATTTAATTTCTTTGGTGACCACACAGGAATTCTCCCATCCTTGCATAGATGCAACACTCCCAGTTGCTTTCCTGTCCACCCCTTTCCCAATTACTAATTCACATCTTGTATTTCAATTCCCTGCACTAGTTTGCGTCTGTCCCCAAATGTGTTCACTATTAAGTGGGCAGCCTTTCGATGAACACTGACATTAGAAATGGATCAAGGAGCTGTGCAGTGAGTGAGGATCTGAAATGTTCCTGCTCATTTCAGAATGTTTAGTGTTGTAATGTGCATTGCAATTGCAAAGAAACAGAGAATAAATTAAATGTAGTATCTAACCACCACATTAAGCTCAAAGTCCTTCATCAAATTATTTGATCCTCTCTAATATCCTGTAAGCTAAGAAGGATTTACTACCTTATTTCAATGTACCAATGATAACATAAAAGTCCAAAGACTTTAGTAACATCCAAGGTCACACAAAGTTGGTGACCCTATTAGGACAAAGTCTGAGGTCACATATTTGCTCATTTCTGCTGGCCTCTTTTTGAGCACAGCTAATTTGAGAGTAAAAAGAACGGACCTAATCTTTGTATCTTTCACAAACTTTATTTCCATGAGAAAATCATCTCATCTCAAGCTGAATACTATTGCATTTTTTAAGAATATCAAATAAATTGTTGAGATAGTTGTTTAAAGACTCATTTGGGTATACACACAGGTAAAATGTTTTGATTCCCTTTAAGTTATCACATTTCCCATAGTTTTTAATTTGTTACTAAGAATACCAAGACAGCCCCTAGAGTCTAGATGCTAGTAAAAGTGAGATAGGAGACTTGATTTCTTTATGAAATAAGTAGTATTCAGGGTCACAGTTGCACTTCCAATTCTGACTAGTGTTGCCATGATTCCAAGCTCAGAAATATATCCTGTTAATTGCAGAGCAATAAAGAGATTTCCCTAATGATTGGAAACCAGCTCATGGTTTTAATTTTTCAGCTAGTTATTTTTTCTGCAAGTACATTATGTGTACTTACATGAAGAGGCACTTATATTATGTGTTTAATTATGTCACTTTTGGCTATGATATAATACCTAGAAATAAAACATTTTGGAGGATTTGCTCAAAGAAATGCAGAATGTTTTTCTTCATTTATTGTAGTATTTTTGTTATGTTTTCTTACTTGAAATACTGCTAAAGTGTTAGAAAATATTAAATTACAATCATTTTTTTATTTTTTATTTTTCCTGAAATTATAACTATATTTTCAATATTTCATTTAAAATGTATTATCTGTTAATTTGTTCTTGACTAGCTAAAGATAGAAATATTAACTTCAATATAGATCTAAGAGTAAGTATATAGAGAGATTAGACACAATCATGCCTACAGTATGCCAAGCACTGTTAAGAAATGTATGATATAACTGGTTACATATAGGTGCCTTCTCAGTATATCACAACTTCCCTTCATATTGTAAGTCAAAACTTGCCTATACAGAAATAATGATTTATATGCAAACACGTTCCTGGTCAACCAGGACTGAAGATATAGAAAAGCCTTCTGACATTCAGACAAAGGATTTAGCAGATGCATGCCCCTGTCTTTAATAAAATAGCATTCACTTTTATATGTGCCTACATTTTTATTAGGAATGTAATAAGCTACAAATGTTGTTTCTGCCTGTTGTCATTGAGATGAATAGAAATGAAATGTAAATTGAGGAGAAATGTGGTTTAATGTATTCTAGTTCATGATATGGCTTAAATGGATTTAGATTATCAAAGTTACCCAGATGAAACTTCAATAAGCTCATAACCTGCCATGGCAAATGATGGCCAACCCTGGAATGAATTATTTGGCACTATTGCTTTCTAATTATGAGGAGTCTACTAAAAGGATGTTGGGTATTTTTACTCTATCACTTGGCTTATCAGCTGACAATTTGAAATAGTTTTTTTTTGTTATTTTAATTTAAATGTTTGAGTAGAGGGAAAAGTTGTTAGGTCAATCTAGATGTTTGAAAACAAAACAAGGCCGGATTTCAATCATCATCAGAAATCCAGGGTAGAATCACATAATCTCTATAACTACTTATTGGGGAAATTAAGAAATAGCTTTAACTAATAATTCCCACAGATTATTGATTAATTAAGACTATTTATTATATTACAGATATTAAATATTTGTGCCACCATGTCACAAGTTTGTTATTGATATGGCAACATTTAGAGTAAGTATACTTGCCATTGAAATACATTGACATTCATATATGTGCTAACTAAATGATGGTGTTTAAATTATAGTTAAAGTCCAATGACAAGCTAATTTTATATGTGAATGAAATAATTCAAAACATCCTAATTTTTCTTGCTTCTATTGTTTGGCTTATGCTATTAATTCAGTTTGGAAATCCATTGTCATATTGGGTATATATGTACTCATTAATTTTTTTTATTCATTCAAGATAATCTTACATTTAGGAGGGAATTGTTGCCATATATTCATGTACAAATACATAATGACAGAGCAAGCCAAAGCTGATGCCATTCAATGGTCTCCCCTCTTTGCCCCCCCCAATCCCATATGTCCCCTAATCTTACCCCCATGTTATTTATGCTTCTCATGAAAGTTGAAGGTTCCCCACTGGGTTGATAGCCCTCATACTCCCTCCATCCAGCTGCCCTGATATCCCTCCTATTCTCACCCTCTCCCTGCCCCCACTTCATCCCCCAGCGTCATAGGCAAGGTTCCCCCTGCTCCTGTAAAAATTCACCCATGTTTAGGTTATTATTAGCTTAGCCAACTTTCAGTCTGTTTCTATTGTATTCTAGCTTCCATATATGAGAGAAAACATTCGGCCCTTGAGTCTCTGAGTTTAGGATATTTCACTCAGCATAATTTTTTCCAGCTCCATCCATTTTGTCGCAATACCATGATATCATTCTCTCTAATAGCAGAGTAGAATTTCATTGTATATATGTACCACAGTTTTTGTATTCACTTATCAAGTGAGGGGCATCTGGGTTGGTTCCATAGTCTAGCTATAATAAATTGAGCTGCTAAAAACATTGATGAAGCTGTATCTCTGTAATATACATTCTAACTCTTTTGGGAAAATACCCAGGAGTGGGATAGCTGGGTCAATAAGGAGGTTCCAGTCCTAATTTTTTGAGAAGTCTCCACACTGCTTTCCAGTTTGACTGCACATTAAATTTTTATTGATTGTCCTTTCTCATAGAATTGATTGGGATTCTTTTAAGCTTAACTATTTTAACTCATGGATTTACTGAGGTTTTCTGATCCATTCTGTCATATTGGTGCCTAATAATTACATAGAAAAGTGGGTATCATTATGGTATATTTGTGCATGCACACAATTTGATCCAATTTACTTCCCTGGACCTCTCTTGCAGATCCCTCTTTCCTGTTCCTGACCCCCTTCCTCTAACCTGCCTATCTCACTTGTATTTTTGTGATATTCCTCTTTTCATTTTGTTTTCCTTAGACACTTGTTTCATTCTTATATTCATTTCAGTTCAATTTGCATAGTTTCTGACAAATATGTTTTCACACACACACACACATATAT
>PVKS010024470.1:0-31035 GCA_004027875.1 Aplodontia rufa
GATAAGGATCTAACTTCAACTTCCTGTACATGGCTGTCCAGTTTATCCAGTTCCATTTGTTGAATAGGCTGTCTCTCCTCCATGTTATATTTTGATACCCTTTGTTAAAGATCAGAGGTTTAAAGATTTGTGGGTCTGTCTCAGAGTCTTCTATTCTATTCCACTTGTCTTCATTCCTATTTTGATAACACTATCATTCTGTTTATCTTACTACAGCTCTATAGCATAATTTTAGATCTGGTATTATGAAGCTACCAATTTTATCTTTCTTGTTTAGTAATGTTTTGTCTCTTCTGGTTTACTTCTTATTGCAAATAAATTTGAGAATTGCTTTTACTATATCTATAAAGAACGACATTGGTATTCTGAATGGGATTGCATTGAATCTGTATAGCACTTTTGCTAGAATGGCCATTTTAATTATATTAATTCTACATAACCAAGACCATGGAACTTTTCCCATCTTCTCAGGTCTTCTTCAATTTTTTTCTTCAATGTCCAATAATTTTTTTTTGTTTTGCATTGTAGAGGTCTTTTATTTCCTTTGTTAGATTAATTCCCAAATATTTTATTCTTTTTGAGAGACTGATTTCATGATTTGCTCTTCTGCCCTATTATTGTTGGTGTGTATGAAAGCTGTTGATATATGGGTGTGATCTTGTAGCCTGCTCCCTTGCTAAATCTGTTTAAAAGCTCAAGCAGTTTTCTGGTGAAGTTTTTTGGATATTCCAGATATAGAATCTTGTCATCAGCAAAAAGGGAGGTTTGCCTTTATTCCTATTCTGATCCCTTTGATTTCCTTCTCTTGCCTGATTGTTCCTGCTAGGGTATCTAAGACTGTATTGCATGAAAGTGGTGAGAGTGGGCAGCCTTGTCTTATTTCCAAGTTCAGTGGAAATAATTCAGCTTTTCTCCATTTAGTTCTATACTAGCTGAGAATTTGGTTTATATGGCCAAATATAAAATAAGATCCTTTGATCTATTTTCTCTAGAGTTTTGATCATAAAAGGTGTGGGATTTTATCAAAGGCCTTTTGTGAATCAGTTGAGATGAACATATGGTTTCTGTTATTAATTCTACTTAAGTGATGAATCACATTTATTCATTTGTATATGTTGAAACAGTCTTGCATCTCTGGAATGAAGTCCACTTGATAGTGATGAATTATCTTCTTGATGTGATTTTGAATGCAATTTGCTAGATCTTTATTAAGAATTTTTGCATCTATGCTCATCAGGGCTATTAGTCTGTAGCTTTCTTGGGCCTTATGCCTGAGAGATTTTTTCTCCATCTTTTCACTCTCAACCTTCAGATGTCATTGGCTGTAAGGCAGGCCTCTTGTAAGCAGCATATTGTTGGATTTTTTTTAATCCAATATGCTAATCTATGTCTTTTGATTGGTACATTGAGACCTTTCACATTCCGTGTTAGAATGTTATGTGGTTGTGGTTCATAATCATCATGTATTATTAGTGAGTTCTGTGCTTTCTGATTGTCTTTTGATAGCATGCACTTTTATTAAATTTCATCTATTTATGGGTTTTGAGGAGTGTTTTCTTGTTTTTCTATTGGAGTTTATCTTTGAGGATTCTTTATACTGCTGGTTTTCTGTTCATGAATGCTGCAAGTTTGATCTTATCATGAAATGTTCTTATTCCCTATTGATTTTGAAGCAGAATTTTGCTGTGTGTAGTATTCTCAGTGCAAGTTGTGGTCATTCAGATATTGAACGATCTGCTTCCAAGATATCTTGCTTCTAGAGTCTGAGCTTAAAAGTCAAATGTGATTGATACTGATTTGCCTCTGAATGTGATTTGACTTGACGTTTCTCTCTTGCTAATTTTAATATTCTTTCATTGATTTCCCTGTTATACATTTTGAATATGATGGATCTTGGTGAACTTCTCATTTCATTTGGCCTATTAGATGTCCTGTATGCTTCCTGGATGAGCATATCTGATTCTATTTTAACATGAGACAAATTTTCTTTAACTATTTCATTGAGAATGTTCTTAATAACATTCATTTGTGTTTCAATTTCTTCCTGTATCCCATACTCCTGTATTGTTTCTTCTGATTTCATCCCAGACATTTTGAAAATTCTGCTCATTTTCTGAGAGTTTTTTCTTTTTTTGTCATCCACGTACTTACTCAGCCTATCTTCATTGTCGAAATTCTTTTTTCCAGAGCTGAAGGTCGGTTTTCTATAAAGGCTGATCTGTTATTAAATTCCTCCATCATTTTTCTTGTTGAGTAGTCTCAGCAGACCAATATGTCTTCTCTGAATTCCTGGAATCCCAAACATTGCTTTTTCTATTTTGTTACAACTACTTAGTCACCAATTCCTGCTTATTTATTTTTATATCAATTTCCCATTTCCATTTTTTCCATTACTACTACTGTCCCAATATGGCATCCAGAGAATCTCTTTCTGAATATTTTCATACCTTTAACTCAGTCCCCAGATTCTATAACCTTCCTGAATCAAGTTTGTTCACACCATCTGTAAATCCAATCTCATTAGCATAATATTTGGGTCCTACCACAGATTGACATCATCCAGTATTTCCACAACTTGAGTCTACAATTCTATTGTTCACATAGCATGTAAAATTTTGGTAATTCAAACCCATTGACATTCTTCCTAAAATCCACTGTCTTTTTCTTTTCTCTTTTCCAAAAATGTATTCCTTTCTTCAGTTCAAAAATACTTATATTATTTATAGCCTCTGAAAATGCTTTTCATTCTTTCATTACAATTATACTAAATTTATCCTACCACAGTTCCCATTTACTTTTCATCATCCACGTTTGTAACATCTCTATTATCATATTCTGATCAACTACCTTAAAGTACTTTAGATTTACATTTTGCATTTATTTCTTCTCCAATTCACGATCTGTAGTCAGGAAGATTATTTTATTGATTGTTTTAAAAATACTTGTGCCCCTTAATATACACTAGGAATATAATTTTTAATGTGATTTGCTGAATTTATACCAGAGATAATTCCTGAGTGCTATTAGCTATTGTAAGAATCATTCTAACTCAATTGCTTACCTTTAGAAGCAAAATTGTTTTCAGTGAAATCAACTTCAAAGGTTAACTCAATGTGAATTTTGTTTTCATATGTCTCTCCATTTCTGAGGGGGACAGTCAGTAGGAGAGAATTTGCCGGGGCAAAAGGGCTTGCAAAGCGTCAATGAAAATGTCACAGAGACTTCTCATTGGTTGCAGAATCTTATCTGAATGGCTAATCTGTAGCTCAGCCTATAATCTGCAAATGTGAAGATGGCTGCTGCAAAATTGCAATTCACCACACAAAAATATATATAGAAACACCCCAGGAACAAGCAAGCAGTATTCATTTGTTTCCAGGGGTGGACAGCTATACTTCTACTTGACATGCTCATGTTCATTGTACCCAATTTACTCCTGGTTCCCCATTGACAAGCACACTGTGTACATCATATGTTCACTGCTCATTGAATCCATTTAAATTTTCAATTTCCTCTAAAACCTCAATTACAGCCCAAACTTATAGCTAACTGGATATATTTTGCTCATCTCTCCCTGACCCCTGTGGCTTTCTGATTTCACATTCAGTGCGGGTTAGGTGAATGATGAGCATATTTCAGAAGCTTGACTTTGAGATATTTAAATTTTCCTCACTCTGAATATAGATCTCCACTACACAGGAGAGAGAGGTTTGGGTGGTCTAAGTATTTTAAATTTGTTTTCCATTTCACTTGTCTACTACAGTATGTATTTTGACACTAAAGTTTTAATATAGTTTGAACTCATCCTCAATTTCTGAAGGTCCTGAGTTTCCTTTTTTCTTTTCTTGACCTGCTGAGAATATACATAAATTCCCAAAGGAAACACTGCATTCATTTGGGTTGCTATGAACTTACTTCTCTACCTTTCTCATATTAAAATTGTATACTAAATTAGTTTATCTTATATGAATATTCCCATTCAAATCTTATGCATGTTTCATTTTATCAGTTGAGATCCTATCTGAAGATCTGAAATCCAAAACACTCCAAAAGCCAAAGCTTTTTGAGTACTGATAATGCCACAGTTTAATGAGTCAAAATATACAAACCTTGTTATAGGCACAAAATTATTTAAAATGTATAAAATTACCTTCAGGCTATGTGTATGAGAGTTACCTAAAGTAAAAGTGAATTTTGTGTTTAGACTTGGGTCTCATCCCTAAAATAATGTTACACTGTGTATTTGCAAATATTCCAAAATCTCAAAATATCCAAGATCTGAAACACTTCTAGTCCCAAGCATTCTGGATAGGGATTCCCAACCTATTCCACATTTACTCCAGTAATTTATCTCTTTTACTCTGAGGGGAGTAAATGGGTGACTGCAGGGGTGTGTATGAGTATCTGGGTTCTGTTCTGTCTTCAGCCATCTGCATTAACAGATGTGATTCTTATTCTAATATATTAAAGGAAAGAGACACTCCAGAATAGCATTTTAAATTGGCAAAAATAAAGTTTATACTTTCTTCCACAAGTATCTTTATGCTAAAGCAAGACAGCTTTAAGATGGACAATTCATTTTGCAAGTAAAGGGATATAGGACCAGAGAGGCAGAAGAATATTTGCAAGCTACTAAAATTGGCATTATAAGTGGTATATTGTTCCTCTCAAGTTCCTTATTTGAAATATAAGTGTATCTGATATGAAAGCAAAGAAGCAAGCAGCTGTCAAGTTTAAACTCATATCTTTTCATAGGTTCATCATGAACCTGAGTTTTCTTTGCCCCATATCAGAAGGGTACTTTGGTAAAAACAGGATAGGATAGTTCCTTAATGGCTTAAAGGGTGAGAAATGACTATTTCTCTCATATTTCACAATCGGCAGGCATCAAAGTTACCTAAGTTTGGGCTTCAGGAAGATTAGCTCAGTTTACGGGAATGGAAGGCTCCCTCTCCCTGTGTTAGGTATAATCCTTGAAAGAAAGAAACCTTTCCTTAATCCCTTTGACATTTCCTTCCTTGCCCCCACACATCCACATGCACACAGATACTTCCAGAAGGTCTATTTATCAATGTGTAACTCATGATCATCTGTACAAGATTCATCTTGAATATTCATTAAACATGAAAATTTCCTGAATGCTATGCTATGCACTTTGTAGACCAGTGTGTTCCAGTAAAGCTGAGATCCTTTGGTTGAAAATTAACACTAATCTTTTCCTACCTTTGACATGTATGAATGAAGAGGTGCATCTGTTTCAATCAGTTGATCAGAATCTTCAAAGGGTTGTATCACCACACTGCATGGCCCACTGCATTTTCTTTCTCTCATCTGTTCTTACTCCAACTTGTTTTATTTAATTTATTCTTCTGCCTTCAGTATTCATATTGACAGTTGATCTGTACCTTCTACATAATAAATATCTTTCTCTGTACCAGAAGCTTCTTTATAAGTTCTGGTTAAGGCTATCTGGTGTGGGGAAGAACTAGTGAATCTTGGGAAAAATCTGGCATGAGATCAGATCGTGTGCTGAAATTTTCACTTCCATGCCTGTTGACAAGCACTCCAGATGTGAAGGCTGGAGTTCATAGCATGGATCCATAGATCCAGTGTTCATTCTTACATCTATGAGGAGTCCTATGAAAAATAAATCCCACCTTCCAAGTTTGGTAACACTGAGATTGAAAGGAAAACTGTAAAAAGAATGTATGAAATAAAACAAGAACATTTAGACATTTATATGTCAGATTGTTCAATGAAAAGAGGCACCCTTTAAAAAACTTTAGAAATGGATGAAAACTACAAATATGCACTAGAAAAAATATGAAAATTATTGTAAGCAATATTGTACCAATAAATTCAAGCTGCTTATATGAAATCAGCTAATTCTTAGAAAAAATAAATTATCAACTAGAATATGAAGCAGAGAGAGATTTTTTCTTTCATAAATTCTTTCACACAATCAAGAAACCTTTAAATACTGTATTATAATCAAGGAATAGATAATTCAAAAATTAGATAAATTTCATTATAAAAATCATAAGAGATGTAATAGTCCTGATATAATTTTGTAAGTCAAATTTATCTTAGGTAAGAGAATCAAAGATTTATGAGAATTGAATACTACTGACCAGGCTCATTCCTGAAGCTAGACACAAAACTTAAAAAAAATAATTTAACAAATAAAATGCTGAGGTATTTCTATAGTCTTAAAAAAGTTCACAACACAACTAAGTTAATTTAATCCACAAATGTTAAGCTGGTTTTGGTATTATAAAGCACATTAGATGATTTTTCATATTAATATATTAAAATCACATAATTAACATGGATGTGAAAACCAAACAAGGATATAAGATAACTACTACCTTAAATTACCAAGACAAAAGTTGTTCAGTTTTCATTATGATTGGTTTCCTCCAACACAGAACTAGGTGGCCTGTAGGGGCTCCACTGCAACTAGATGTGAACATGAGGTAGAATTCTGGCCATTATAATACAAGAGAAAGTGATATGAATTATATTTTCCATAATAACCCCCCTCATGATTTATGCACTCTCTTCTCCCTCTATCTACTACATTTACTGAACTCTGAGGGCTGATTCATAGAATAGGAGTTATTGAATGACTATGTGTAGCAAATCACTCATCAACATAACCAGCAACAGGTACTGGCTGTGACAAGAGCAAGAAATAAATTTTGAAGAGTTAAATAAGTTGTTTGTTTTAGCAACTATGGCAATATTAATTGATATACTTGATAAAGTGTATCTACTAACAGTTAACAATGAATATTCTCCTGCATGTAAATTTTAGGGGTCATGGCCAGCACTGTAGAACAAGAAAAAGAAATTCAGAGATTAAAAAGAAATAATTTCGCTTTTAGCACAAAATACATGATTCTATCCATGATAAATCCCATCAACTTCATCAACAACCAGAATGCCAAAAAGAAATACCATGTCCACACAAGTATACAAATTCAGTATCACTAATTATCAAGCATATATAAATCAATACCACAGTGATACATCTTTTCAAACTTGTCAGAATGGGTATTATCAAAGCCATGAAGAACAATGGGTGTTGGTGGGGTTGTAGAGAAATTGCAACCCTTATAAATGGGAGGAACTGAAAAATGGTGCACCTCCCATAAAAAACAGCATAGAGATTCCTCAAAAAATTAAAAATGGAACTACCATAGGGTCCAGCCTGCCCACTACTGGACATCTATCCAAGAGTTGCAATCGGTGCCTCTAAAAGATCTTAGCACACTTAGCCCCTTAGCATGGTTCATTACAGCATTGTTTACAGTGGTCAAGAGATGGAAGCAATTCAAGATTCTATTGGCATTTACATAAAGAAATTCAGATACACTCAATAGATATCACTTAGTCTTAGAACACGGGGAAATTCCATCATACGTGATAATGTTGTTGAACCTTGAGGATGTCATGGTAAGTAAAATAAAGCAGTCACAGAAGGACAGATAACAGCGTGGTTCTTCTTAAATGTAGTCAAAATGGTGATTGCCAGGAGCCGGAGGGTTGGGAAATGGGAAATAGCCAATTAGCATGCATAAAATTTCTCTCAAAGAAGATACACTATAGAAATCTGCTATACAACACTGTTTCTATTGTTAAAAATACAGGATTGTGCACCTAAAAGTTGAAGAGAATATATACATATATATCATGCTAAACATTCTTATTACAATAAAATAAAATAACCAAAATGAAAATAGTTTACAAAATTTTCCAGATACAAGATTAATAAAGAGGGGCTGGCATGGTGGCTAAGTGGTTGCAGTGCTTGCTTGGCATACACAGGACCCAAGTTCCAACCCCAGTACTACATCCAAAACAAAGTGTCAGAGAAACAAAAACCATACGAAAATAAATAAAATTGATTCTCCCTTTAGATCTCCATTTCTCCCTCTCTCTCTTCAAAAAAAAAAAAAACAGACATATACAAAAGTCTATTTCATTTGTATACACTAACTATACCCTCTTTAATATTGAATTTTAAAAACATATTAGCAAAAAGTATAAGGAGAATAGGAATAAATCCAAGGAAGACTTGCATATCTCAAAAAATATAAGAACTCATATGAAAGTATTTCAATAAATATAGAATAAATAAGTATTCCTAGCTATGGAAACTTTAGTGTTGCAAAAAATCATTTTCCCCAATTATGTATAGATTAAAAGCAATTCTCAATAATATTTTAATCTGGTTAGAACAGAATTTGAAAAGCTACGTTCTAAAATCTAAATGTATGTGGAAGATAAACAGCTGGCACATTTCTGAAAAGAATAACGAGGTATGGGGAATTGCATAGAACACTATCACTTCACTTAAAACGATTAATTTTTAAATTGTGGTAGTCTCAGAGATAGGTAAAAGATGAAAAAGAGACCCCCAAAATAACATATACATAAATGGAGCCCCAAATTGCAGATTAGGTAGAAACAAGCAATTATCCATATTAAAATGTTAGTAGATCATTTATATCACACACCCCCAATAAACATACAGACACAATTTCCCAGGATAACAAAGATTTAAAATTGAAAGGAAAAAATTATGAAACTAAAATTTTCAGAAGGAAATTTAAACAGTTTTGTTGGAGTTTGTGCTTAGGAAGCACAAATTACAAAGGAAGTTTATTACCTTTGACTGCATAAAATTTGAGAGATTCTTTTTAATTGAAGGACTCCTAAACAAGAATGTATAAAGGAGCTACAAATGGGAGAACATATCAGGGACATATCTTATGGGCAAAGGATGAGTATCTAGGCTTTATATAAATCTTATGAAGCAGTAAAATGTCAACCTGATTAAAAATGGCAAAAGATGTGACCAGTTTTATGAAAGTGAAAAGCTGAATAAAAATTAAATGTAAATGGACTACTTATTATTCATCAGGGAAATGTTGATTAAAAAACAGTGATTTTTTACCTTCATTCATTTGGGGAAAATATCATTTTCTGCCAAAGGACATATAAAAAATGAAGCTCTCATCCACATCTGGAAAGAATTAAAATGTAAAATGACCTAAAAATTAATATTACATAAGCTGAACATACACATATAACTCAGCAAGGCACCCTCAATGCTGTTAACAACAATTGCTTACAGAGGAACACATCTCAACTAAAAATCATGTTCTATTCATTACAGGCCACTGAAATATCCTACCACTTTGAAAATGACTGAGGTATAGCTACATATCTTTACACAGCTATTCTCAACAATGTCATGTTAAGTAAAAAGAGCAAGGAATCTAAGAATGCACACAGTATGTTTCATTTCTTTATGCTTCAAAAAGACAAATATAAATTATGTAGCTTACAAATTTTTATGTGGCAAACAAAAACAAAAATGAAGGGCATGATTAAAATTAAAGTAAGGTTAGTAGCTATCTCTGGGAGGCATGAAGAAGATTATGATGAAGAGAGGTAAAGTGAATGCTTCAAAGATATTAAAAATATTCTAAAGCCAATGGGTTCATGACTTCATATTATTATTATCATTTCTATTCCCTTTATATGATTTTTGTATGATGTATTTTACAAAAAGTATTAATGCAATTAATTGCAAAGGATCTAGAACAAAAACCATTACTCTATTAATATCACCAGGATTTTTCTCTTTTTATATAAAGTTCCAATTTTACTTATAGGTGCTACTAAATTAAAAAATTAAATTTTTTCTTTGTTTTTTTACTAGTTCAGCATAGTCATACACATTGAAGGGATTCATTCCTACACATTCATACATGTATACATAATGACAATGTAACTTGAACCCAATCCTGCTCAGGATATCCTCAACTTTGCCCACTCTCCAACCTCTTGCCTCTACCATAATTCCTGCGTCTTACAGATAAAAATGTCCATACATATTAATTTTTGAATTTTCTAGGGAGAATCCATCAGGCGCTAGGCTTTTCTTTTTTTGGAAGGCCTTTGATTACAGTTTCAATTTGTACCTGAGATTGGTTGTTTTAGATTTTAGATTTTTAATGTCCACCCATGTTAATTTGGGAATGTTGTATGAGGCTAGGTATGTGTCCATTTCTTCCAGATTATCAAACTTGGAAAAGAATATCTTGTCCATATAAATTCTAATAATCCTCTGGGTTGTGGATGAGTTAGTGGTGAACTCTCTATTTTTATCTTCAATTTTGTTGATTTGCTTCACTTCATACTTCCTTTTGGTGAGATTGCTTAGGAGTCTGTCAATCTTATGTATTTTTTCGAAGAACCAACTCTTTGTTTTGCTGATTCTTTGTATTTTTTATTCTAAATTTCATTTATTGCAGCTCTTATTTTAGTTATTTCCTTCCCTCTGAAAGGTTTGGGATTGGATTGTTCCTCTTTTTTAGGAATTTGTGTTGGAGCATATGTCTATTTACATGGGCTGTTTCCTGATTTTTTGATGAAGGCACTCAGTGCTATAAATTTACCTCTTAACAATGCTTTTATACTATCCCATAGATTTGATATGTTGTGTCATTTTCATGCATTTCCAGGAATTTCTTGATTTCTGTTCTCATTTCATCTTTGATCCATTCTTCATTTAATAGGGTGTATTCAATCTCCAAGTATTTGTGTATTTTCTGTTGCTTTTCTTGCTGTTAACTGCTAAAACCATACCATTGTGGTTTGATAGGATACATAGGATTATAGCAACATTTTTGTATTTGCTAAGATTAACTTTGTGGACTAGGATGTGATACATTTTGGAAAAGGATCCATTTGCTCCTGAGAAGAAGGTAAACTCAGCTGATTTGAGATGGAATATTCTGTAAATGTCTGTTAAGTACAATTGATTGATAGAGTTATTTAGGTTAGAGATATCCTTATTGATTTTTTGCTTTGATGATCTGTCTATTGATGATAGTGGTGTACTAAAATCCCCCATTACAATTGTATTGAAATTGATAAAATGTTTAATGTCCTTGAGTACTTTTTCCATATATTTAAAAGGGTTATAATTGGGAGCATAAATGTTAACTATCATTATGTCTTCTGAATGTATTGTTCCTTTTACTATTATGTAGTGACCTTCTTTATCCCTTCTGACTAATTTTTGGTCAAAATTAACTTTGTTGGACATAAGGATCGCAACACCGACTTGCTTTCTTGGGCCACAAGCCTGGTAGGCTTTTGGCCAACCTTTCACCTTCAATCTGTGCTTATTTTTGGATGTGAAGTGTGTCTCCTGTAAACAGAATATTGTTGCATTTTGTTTTTTGAACCAGTCTGCTAATCTCTGTCTTTCAATTGGTGCATTGAGTCCATTCACGTTCAGTGTTAGAATAGATATGTGATTCTGGGCCCCTGGCGTTATGACCTTTGCTGTATTTTGTGCCATATTGGATATCTTTTAGTGAGTTATATTATTGACTTTCTTCTGTTTATGGCCTTTGGGAGTTGTTAGCTTGTTCTTATGAATGAAGTTTGTCTAAATATTCTCTGTAGAGCTGGATTTGTGTCCAAGTATGTTGCTAATTTGTTCTCATCATGGAAGTATTGTAATTCCCCATCACATTTAAAGATGAGTTTTGCTGTTCTTAGCTGGAAGTTAGATTCCCAGGAATTCTCCCAATATTCTTCTCCTGTGGAGTGGGTACAGACTTTCATTAACCCTATTTCCTGTGAATATAGGCTTTTGGGCTACCTGGGTTGAACCCCCTGGGCAGTTTTGTGTCTGCCTACCCAAATTCTTTCCCCACTTCAAAGCACAGGGCCTGTGGGATCACCTCTATTCCCATGTCTCAGGGACTCAAAGCATGGGAGAACGTTGGTCCTGGGGTGCCCCTTCTATTCCTAGGTTGCTGAAAATGAAGATAATCTCTGCTGGCCTGGGAGGACCAGGCAGTATCTGTGCACCCCACCCAGCCCATGTAGGTCCTGCAGATCCACCTTTATGGCAATGTCCTGAAAGAGCAATCCAGCACTCCACCTGGAGCATCTAGGTCAGGGGGTGGAGGGATCAGTCTCTGTTCAAGAGTCGCAGGACCAGTGGAGAGGGTCCACCAGGCACACACAGTCCACAGGGCAGACAATCAGAACACTGGAGTCCTGGAATGGTCAGCTGCCTGATGGTGCAGCCACTGAGGTGACCTCCATCTGAGCACAAGGTTAGTGAAGCAGCTGCTTGGACCACCCACCAAGTCAAAATGGCGATTGCCCCAGTTCTCCATGGCCAGATTGGGGGGAGTCTAAGTTACTTGCATTAATGCAGTCCCTGTGTTCTGCCATGAAGCACAAAGCAAGCCTTTCTGATATTAGACATCTCTATGCCAATTTGTCCTTCCTCTATTTGTGTGTGCAGCTCCCTGCCTCTGTGCTGATGCTGCAGGGCAATCACTGGGTGGTGGTACTTGCAGCCAGAGTTGCTAGTTCCCTATTTGGTATTTCTTCTTAGTGTGTCCAAGCCTATGTGTCTCTAAATTTCCTTGCTTGTCTGCTAATGAATTTAGGCAAAAATTTCACCATTCACCCACCTTACAGAGAGGCACTTCTCCCACTGTTGGTTTCCAACTCCAGGAGAGAATCTATGTGCAGCCCTCCTGCCAGTCACCATCTTCCAGCCCCCAAAATAATAATTTCTTATTTAAAGCTTTTAATAAAAAAATGAAGATTTTTTTTCCTGGACTGGATTTTATTTTACATTAACTTCTATTTGTTTTTTGATCATGAGAAACAATAGTAGAAATAGGTTTCAGATTCACATTTACATTCAATGTAGCAGACTTCATGAATTCTACCAGAAATGCATTTTTAAACCTGTTTTTGGCAGGTTCTGTACAAAATATTGTTGAGGTTTTACATAATTTTCTTGTACCCTATAATTATCATGCATCCTAATTTTTCCAGCCTGCTTATTCTTATAAGCCCTTGCCTTTCAGAGATACCAAATAAGGGCAGTCTCTGAATGTGGCCCAGTAGGAAAGAATTACTGATAATTCTTGGCATTTGTGTGATTTTTTTCAGGTTGTACAGATTTGAAATCTTACAGTAATCACTCCAACAAGAGATGCCAGAACAGAAAAGTTTCCACAGCTTCTTGATTTATTTAATTTCTTTTATGCCCAGAGTCTCCAGTCTCGCTCCTGCTCCTTGTATTCTTCAAAAATAAGTATATCCTGTGAATTCCACTGTGCCTTTGTGTCTGCTGCTTCCATTCTTGGTTCTATACCTTTGTGTTTTACCTGACTGATTCTTATTTTTTTTTAAATTTCCCTGAGCATCGCCTCCTCCAGAATACTTTCCCAAGTACCCCAAGAACAGGCCAGTGGTCTTCAAGGTTGAGGTCTCTGCACTAGCAGCATTATTCTCTAAGGATTTATTAGAAATGCAAACATTGGGGCCCAACTGTACATTTACTGAATCAGACACACTGGGATTGGTTCCAACAGCCTGTTTTAGACAATTGTGGCTGATGAGTGGTTTTGATACACCTTAAATTTGAGTGGGTTAGATAAAATGGCTTTCCTTTGTGTTTCTACATGTCCTGCCTCTACTCAGCTATGTCAGTACCTCTCATTTCACATAGAAACTCCACATGTGCCTCATATGAGACTCAGAGGTACCAACTGTGTCTTATTTACCTGTTTCCACAAAACCTGACTCACAGGAGACATTAAATGCCTACTAAGCTATAAGAATTAAACATTTTAATGATGCACAGATGGACTAGTAGTTTAGGGTACAGGAACTTGTAACCCTGACAGAGCTTCTTCCCAGACACACACTCTCTCTCTCTCTCTCTGAGAGGTGATATTAGGGAAAGTGTCTAATATAAAATGAAAAAATAAACATAAAAACAAAGGAAATCAATGTTTGTGAGCATTGATTCTAAAGCCAGGCATGCCTGGCCAGAATTCAAAAGGATGATATTCCTGAAAGGCCTGGATGATGGTGCCTGGTGGTGCAGCAACCCTACTCCTACCTTTTTCTTCTGTCAATTCTGAAGCCAGGAGGATCTGGAAATCTTAGATCCACAGCTGTGGAAACTCTGCCATGACAGCTAACAGAGAAGAGGAAAATCTTGAGGTCATCCAAGCCATGGTAAAAATGGTTGGAATTTGCTAGATCACTTGGAATTAGGAGGATGTTGAAATTACAATGAGGCGAAACACTACTCCAACATAGTTGCACAGGATCCAACTTCCTTAACAATAATCCTAAAGCACAAGAAATAAAATCAAGAATCAGTAAGTGGGATAGCATCAAATTTAATAGTTTCAAAAAAAAAAGTGTGACGAAAGACTATGCAGAGTAAGAGAGATCTTTACCAGCTCCTCCTCCAACAGGGGATTAATATCAAATATATAAAGAGCTCACAATACATAATACCAAAATAGATTAATAAACAAGTAACCAAATCTATAAATAGGCACAAGAAAAAAACAGAAATAACCAACAAACGTATGGAAAAATACTGAATATCAGGGAAATGAAAATCAAAACTACGTTGAGAGCTCATCTTACTCCAGTCAGAATAGCAATTATCAAAAATACAAATAATAATAAATGCTGATGAGGATGAAGGGACAATAGTACAATCAGACATTGTTGGTGGGACTGTAAATTAGTACAATCACTCTAGCAAGCAGTATGGAGATTCCTCAAAAGATTAGGAGTGGAACCATCATATGACGGAGCTATCCCATTCCTCAGCATATACCCAAATGAACTCAAATCAGCATACTATAGTGATACAGTGGCATAAAAAAACTATAGCAGCTCAATTCACAGTAGCCAAGATAGGGAACCAGTTCAGGTGTTCATTAACAGGTGAACAGATAAAGAAAATGTGGTATATATACATAATGAGTTTTACTGAAAAAGAATGAAATGATAGCATTTGCTACTAAATGGATTGAACTGGAAAACATCACACCATGTGAAATAAGAAAGAAATAAGAATCAGACATTTGAGGGTTGAATATTTTCTTTCATTTGCAGAAGCTAGACCAAAATAAGGAAAAACTGAGGGCGAGGGCAGTTCCATGAAAATAGAATGCAGTCAATGGAGCAGAGGACAGGGGTTGTGGGGAGGGAGGAGGGATGGGGAAAGAGGAAAACTGGAATGAAATTATGCTGGTACATAGAAGGAAGAAACAAGAGGCAAGAGGCAACAGAAAGAATACCTGTCTGTTTTAGTCAACTGTAATCAAAATTTTTTTGTCACTGTAATCAAAATACCTGACAAGAACAATTTTGAAGAAGGAAAAATTTATTTAGCACTCACAGTTTCAGAGGTTTCAGTCCTTAGATGGCCAACTCTATTGCTCTGGGTCAGAGGTGAGACAAGCCTCCTGGCTAAAAAGTGTGGAGGAGAGGAGCAGCTCAGGATGACAATCAGGAAGCAGAGAGATTTTCCACTCAGCAGGGACAAAACGCATACACCCACGGCTCACCCCTAGTGACCCACCTCTTCTAACTATATCCTACCTGCATACCGTTCCCACTTACTAACTCTATGCTAGTGGATTAATGCCTTGATTAAATGAAGACTCCTATAACCCAATCATTTCACCTCCAAACATTTTTGTATTGTCTCATGCATGAGTTTTGAGGGAACTCCTCATACCTAAACCATAACACCTGTCCTATGGATAGGATAAGTGAGTCCAAAAACCTTCACTAAGGAGATGATATATGGACTGAGTCATGAAGAGTAAATTGCTGTTTACCTGCAGATGATGGGAACAGGGAGAAATGGGAAATTATTGAACTGAGATGGCCTGTCAGAAAGAAGGGTGCCTCCAGACACCACTAGTGGCTACGGCTAGAAGAGCTGGTGGTTACTAGATAGCAACAGATGATGCTCAAAATTCAGAGGTCATCTCAAAAGAACCTGTACTTCATGCTAGTTTGACAGTTATCCTTCAGTCAAGCAAGAGCCTAACAGAGTGAGCAAATGACAGAGCTGTGATTTCCTTAGCGTGGATTTTAGAAACATCTTTCAAGTATGGGAGGTTTTGTGTGGTGTCAGAGGCCTTAAGGTGATTTGGGACAGAGAAGGAGATCACTGGTGCTTTCCTGCAACTTTTGATGCCATAATACAGTGCCAACCTCACTTTTGTTTGGCCTTAGGTAAGACCAGCCAATCAGGAATGGGCACACTCAGCAAGCTCTAATTGGCTTCCTGATAACACTGGGAAGGACTGGGGCTAGACCCCAGGCCAGAAGTGTGATATAGGGAACACAGATTACGTGTAATGCTGCTTTTTAAGGGGGAAAAGGCAAATTAGTCTCTCTATGCATCATTTTGTATCTCTCAGCCCTGACCCAGAAACTCTTCCTTTCCTGTTTATCACTTACCTATATTTTACACTTATTGACAGCACATCTTATTTAGCTCATGTCTTCATTTGCCTCCACCTGACTGACAAGCAGAGGTTCCACCAATTCCCTGTTTTAAAGGCAGGTGGGTAGCCACTCAGTATTCCAATTTATATGAGGAAGCTGCACAATTCTGAAAAGGCTCATGCACTATCCACCTTACAAAATCATCCTTACAACTACTGAAAATATAGGAATAAAAACAAACTCTTTGTACAAGATCACTGTAAAAACAAACAAAAATGGCACTTCTTTAGTTCACATCTAGGGAAAATTTGTTTTTGATCTCTCATAAGAATAAACTACATCTCTGACAAGTGGGAGAAAGAAAAAAAAGACAAGAAAGAGGAAAAATACATTCTCTATGGAGAGAGAAATAAATGTTGGCGAGCTTACATATTGTTTTTCTTGTGTTAAAAGGAATTTTTTTAGACTAACTAAATTTAGTAGAGCTTATTTGAGCAAAACAAAAGATTCTTGAATCAAGCAGCTCCCAGAACAAGAACAGACTGACAATTCAAGTCAGCGAGGTGATTGGATAGCTTTTATAGAGAGATGAGGGAGACATAGAACACAATTTGGGTACAGCTTTTTTAATCTGTTACATGGCTGGGGATTTCTGGGAAACTGAGATAGCACAAAGGCTCCCTTCAAACTTCAGTTCTTGTGATCAAATCAGATGGATTTCAGACAAGTTGCTCATTTTTGAGTTTATTATAAGGGAGAATAAAGGGAAAGGGGGACACTCTCAAAGGAGAGTGTGGATCCTCTGAGAGGAGAGGGACACCAGTGTGTCTCTCCTGTTCTCCATTTTAATTGGAAGGCCAGGGATTTTTCCAGAGAGTTTCATCCAGGTTCACCTCTTGACTTTTGACTGACAGCAGGATGATATCAGACTTTAAAGTCGGCCATGACAACTCTAGGTTACTTTGTCCTATGCTGACCAGTTCTAATTAGAACCTGTTTTTACAGATTTTACGGTTAGGGGGAATTATCCCTATCTCCTTGAGTTCCAGGATCTGGTCTATAAAAGAGTCACAGAAGAACCCCCTTCAGATTAACTTATGTTCTTATCATTGGCATTTTGGGCCTACATTTTTTTCCTGCAGATAATGGGTAGTTTGCTGAGGAATATAACATATCCTATCAACATAAGCCAGGCAGGGCTGCAGGCAAATTGCTTCTTAAAAAATAAAGTATGTGGGGTCAGCAAAGTGGGCCCATTTTATAGAATTATTTCCTTAACCTTGTGTTCCTCCCACTCATGGCTGCCTGTCTCCTGTCAAGTCAAACAGCCATTTGGATACAACCTAACTAGTGCTATGTTTACAGCTTAATTAATTAATTGACTACAGGGACTCCTGCAGCCAACCAAACAATGCTCAGGTAACGTGTTTAAACTCTGTGTTGCTTCCATCTGTTGGAACCAGTACAGGTTCCCAGTCCAAATCAATGGCCTCTCACAATTTTCATTAACACTAGTAAATATACTTGAAATAATAAGTTCCATTTCTAGATACAAGTCCAACTCTCACATTTGTATGAGAAATGATTATGATATCCTCTATTTATTGAGTATAAAATTAGGAAAGAAGCCAAGGCTTTAAAATGACCATAAAGTAGTCCAAACACCAATGAGTAATGTAAAAATACAAAGCTAAATAGGAACAGTAAATAAACAAGACATACCTGGCCCTGAAACTGAATTTTCATGAGCTGAAACCCAGTTTCCCAAATAAAAGTCAGTAGGCCTGAACTGACAACACAGAAAAATCTAGTTCCTTTCTTGTGAAGACAAGTTCTCCATGTCCAATGTTGCCCTATTGTCATCCCTTACTTATCTCAATCAAACTTTTTTTTAAATTTATTTATCTGTCTAAACATTCAGAAAGGGGAAGGTATAAATATCTAGATCCCATGCTTCTCTAGGGATAATGAAATTCTTACAGTTGGCCCTTAATTTTCAGGTAACAGAAATCAAATTTTCTGAGAATGTCACTAGGGTTAGCTGATTTCTGAAATACTGCATGAATGTTCTTACTCCATATTTAACTTCTGGTGAGAGCCCTTTTTCCTGTAAATTGGTGAATATGTGAATATCATTTAGGGTAGCAAAGGGAGTGGTTAGAGCCTCCCCAGAATCTGCGGTATTACAACACAGCAGCTGCTGGTATCTCATTTACTCCGATTACTCTTAAATATGGTCTAGAATTCGTTTAAATCCTTGAATTTGTTTTTCACAAGATATAAGCTGGAAAAAAATTGATCCTCTATTTTAATCTTCTACCTAGTGAGACTTAGAGCCCAGGATATCTCCACTAGTCACATTTGCTCCCATATATCCATATTGAGGGTGGTTAACAGCTGCTTACCTGTGTGGTTTAGAATAAAGCAATACTGAGGGCAATTCTGTTGGCTTACTTACACAAAAAGTCTTATGGCAGTTTTTTAAAACAAATTTGGAATCACACCATTCATCATTTCCCAATGAATGATGTTATAATTAAGACCTACAGTAGCTTACTAGAAGATAAGTAATCATTGGAATAAAGAAAATGCTATAATCTCTATTTCAGTACAACTAAAGCATCTCAATTCTATTCAATAAGAAGAACCAGGCAACGAAAATGTTTCCATTCTCAGACAAAAAAGAAAGAATGACATTAAAAATAATTTACTGGTGGTGCTCTAATCAAGCAAGACTAGATAATATGTGGCTCCTACATTATCTATCATTGTCAGTTTTCATGATGAATTACGTAACTATACAACCTATGGTATCTAGAATATGATCAAATTTCTAAGGTGTAATCTAGCACATACATGGTAAATATAAAGAACAGCGAATGTGAAAAAAGTGATTTAGAATTCCAACATAGCATCTTCAAACTTCTAGAATGCATTTGTATCCTTTCTTTTTTGAAATATGTGGCCATATTCTCTTCTGAAGATAGAACTGGATCAAATAAAATACACTTCAAAGACAAATCTTGTTTTGTTGAGGATTTTGGAGGATTTCCCATTCCACTAATAACATGTTCAAATGCACAGAAACCTTCATTTCTTGTCCTTAAGGATCCCAGCTGAATGTTTTTTTAAAACATACAGTAGTGCCAGTGGAAACACATTGAGCATGATGATGCTAGATCATTTAAACCACTAACTCTTAGGACTTTTGCAAGAACTTTAGCCTTAACTGTTAATTCATAACGTATGAATTCCAGTTTATTTTAAATAAAATGGGTGAAACAGTGTTAGCAATGTATACATTAATGTCATCATCAATAATTGATATTCAGAAGTTGACCATAATACAAACAGTTCATTGGAAGGAGGGATGTGAGGGCGAAGAGGAAGATACTTTCCACAAACCACTGAAAACTACAAGTCAATCCGTTTCTGGTCTATGAATGTGTTAGCTAACAAAACATCTGAGATAACCAACTTAAAGAGAGGTAATTTATTTTGGCTCACAGTTTCAGTCCAGGGTCAGCTGGTTCCATTACTCTTGGGCCTGTAAGGAGGCCCAACATCATGGAGGGGAATATGTGGTAGTAGAAAACTGTCTTATGGTAGCTGAAAAGCAGACACACAGGAAGGGCTGGAGTCCCAATATCCCTTTCAAGGATACATCCCCCATGACAAAAAGGGAACTTCCCTCCACCTCTTAATATCTTCACAGGCAAGAGATCAGTCCTTCAACACGTGGGCCTTTGTAGCATATGCCAGATCCAAACTGTAGCAATGTTAGAGATGCACATGTGAAATAAAAATAATGTTCTGCAACCTTTTTCTTGTGGTTACACAGCCAGTCAAAAATATATATTTATAAGATTTAAAATCTTGGGGGCTGGAGCGGTGGCTCAGCGGTTTCGCATTTGCCTGGCAAGCACGAGGACCCAGGTTCAAACCCCAGCACCACATACGCAGCTAAGTGTTGGGGCAACTAAAGCCATGTGAAAAATAAGGTTGTTTCTCTCTTTCTCTGTCTCTCTCACTGTCCCTCTCTCTTTAAAAAAAAAAAAAAATCTTGCCAAAATTTAAAGTTATTTGCCACTGGGATCTATTAAGGGTCAAAGATAAAATCTGAATTTTTTGTGAAATGAAATGAAAGCATGAAATGAATCTCATTTTTTGATGAGATTTGTTCTTGGGAACTGAGGCAGAGAAATTAATGGAAGTAACTAAATCCAGAACCTCTGTCCATACTTTTATACCTAAATTGTTATTTACTAAGTTTTTACCTCTGGGAGAACTATTTAGAAGAATTGCCCTGAAGTTAATAGAGAAAATAAACACAAGAAAAGTAGTAAATATTTTCATTAATTTTTTTTGTTGTTGCTTGTTTTTGTTTTGTTTTGTTTGGACACCCAATGTTGATTGGTGACAGCCATGTTTTCCCCTAGCTTTATCCCATGAACACAGATGAATCTAGCTCAGTCCTCAATTCCAGGAGTGCAGCTTGTGTTCAATTTAGGATTAAGTAAATCAGAATATGTTGTCAATCCATGGAAATTGGTACAGAAACATTCTTGTTTCTCAGTGGAACCAATAAAAAAAATGAAATTTTGATTGAAAATTCTAGGGAAAATGAACTTAACCTGCTACAGTTAGTCTGAATCTGAAGCCTCTTGCTTGCAGAAGAGAAAATTGTATTTATTCGATAATAAAGATTGATCACATGCCATTAAAAGCAACTCACACTAATCGAAAGCCATAAATTAGAAATTAGGCCATCAATGCTAAATTGAAGAAATTGTATGCCAGAATCTGAATATGTGGATGCCCAGAAAGCAAGACAGCAACCTGGTGAAAAGTAGCTATAGCTTTAGGTACTAATGGGCAAGGCCAGCCTAAAGTAGTACCTTGGTAAATATTTATTTAACAAGCATTACCAAGGTTAAAACAAGTGATCAAGAACCAACTGATTTATATGAATCAAAAGATGATACTGGGGAGGGAAATTAATCAAATTATATTATATTCATGTAAAAATATGCCATAATGAAATTTCTTTTTTGTATGATTAATATGGACTAATAAAAAAGAGGTAATGGAAAAATTTAAAAATTATAGCATCATAATAACAATAAAGTCAATGATTAATTGTTGGCTACCATTCATTTTTTTACTATGCCAGATATTATCTGTGGTTTATGTACATTATTTCATTTTATTTTTATTAGATCTCCGTGAGAGCAATGTTCTCATTTACATTTCAGATACAGCCAGTCGGCGAGAAAATAAGCTTTGAAGTCCGTGCTTTGTTGGCAGAAACTGCTTCTGCGCTATTCTTACCTCTCCACTCCTGTCTGTGCATCAGAATTATGCATGCATGCTGTTGTGGTTTAGAGGATGAGGTTTCACCAAAAATCTCCTTATTAATGCAGGAATATTTAGAAGTGAAGTGATTGGATTGTGAGAATTATTAGAGTTTGAATACATTGACTGTGGGCATGTCCTGAAAGGTTTCATCTTCCCTGAGGCCACTTTCCCTTTCCGTCTCTGTTTCCTGGCACCAAGAATGGAGCAGTGCTCCTCCATCACACCTTCTGCCATGACGGTCTGCCTCACCTTGGGCCCAGAGCAATGGATTAGGCCCACCATGGACCAAACTTTAGAAACCATAAGCCAAAATAAATGTTTCCTCCTGTTTTTGTTGGGGATTTTGGTCACAGCAAGGAAATGCTGGATAACATACATGCCATGCCCTTTACATGAGACTTTGCAGTGCTTCCTGTGGATGGAGATTATTTCCATACCATTGATGGCAAATTGCTTTGGCCAATGGAAAGTGCATAGAAGTGATGGTGGCCAGTTCTGTACAAGGATCAATGAGCTCACACAACACATTACTCTCCCTCATGCAGCCCTAAGCTCTACCATGGGAAGAATATGCCCCAAAGAGTGAGAACACAGACCTGAACTCAGCCAGAATGCTGGAGTCCATCCCATCCTGTCCTACCCCTGCCTGGATCTGTCAAAACACATGCACAACAGGAGAATGAAATGAATGTTTATTGTTGTAAGCCACTGAGATTTTAAATTACTTTTTATGATAGAACAGAGATGGACTTTTTTGTGGAAGACATATGAAAATACCTGTTCATTGCAGAAAAAAACATGATGAGATAATCACCCACACAAGACAAAGCCATCTTTGACTAACATATGAGATCTGCAAAGTCTTTGCACCTGGTTGAGAGCAGCACTATTCTTTATCCACTGATGTCCTCTGTTTCACCAATGAAGTATAAATGTGTCTTTCATCAGGCACATATTACAGTGATTCAAGCTCCAGGAGGGAGGCATTACAAAAAGAACGGAGTCCTTATTGTCCAGGCAGTTTCAATGTGAAACCCAAACTTCCCACACTTTTTAAAATTTTTTTATCCATAGAGTATGATAAATAAAACCTTCTATTGCACCTGGGCAAAGGTCTGTTGATGCAACATTTATTAAATTCCTTGGCACTGCTTAGCCCAGAGCTGCACTCACATGCAGGGGCTGTACCTGGAGCAGTTGTATCTATCATTACCATTCACTAAGGTCATTCCCAAACAATCTTAGAGACCAATTTTGACAAGAGTGTCCCCCAAGTTAGTAAAGTGTAAGAAAATATCTACCATGAGCTTGCAAGTGAGACAAAATATACATTTTGGAAAAGTTCAATTTCCAGCATTGGTACAATTACATTTCTTCTCTTTTTTTCTATCACTCCGTTCTTTAAATGTTTGTATCACTCCAAATTACAAAGCAATATTCCCATTATCTCCTACAAACATAACATTATCACAAAGATGCAGAGAGAATTGAAGGTTTTTAATTTTAGCAGAGAGAGCTTGAACTCTTTACCTGCAGGGATGTATAACTAAGATTTTGTGCACCTAATTCCTTTGCAAAGAAAGATGTGAAGTAGAAGCAGCAGCTGCTCCTCTTGTAAGGATAGCAAATATTCTTATACCAGAAACTCAAGTTTCTTTTTGAAGTTGTCAGGAATTTAAAGATTTATTTTAGCTCTACTGATTCCCTAATTTGACTTTAACAATAAAAGCCAAAAAGGTGTAGGCTGTGTTTTCGTTGATTTTAATCAGTAGCTTAGTAAAATGAGATGGTGTATTACAGAGATAAAGTTCCAATGACAGTAATGATGACAGAATAATACCTCATGGGGCAGATCAGTAGGTGGCTCTCCACTGGGCTGACTTCTGGGAGACTGAGGCAGCTGGGCAGCACTGTGCTTTTCTCTCCCTGACAAAGTTAGTGATCAGTCTGTTATTCTTGAAGTACAGTTGCAAATTCAAGGGACATAGGAAGAGCAATAGTAGCATAACTCTCTGTGAGACTATGCTATCAACAGATACCTTGATAAGCTCTTCATGTTATAAATCAGGTAATCCATACGACCTGCCTGTGAAACTGATGCTATACCATTTTGCAAAGGAGAGCTTTTCCTTTGATCATATAGCCACTTGATCTTACTAATCCTATACCAAAGGCTGTTTTAAACACTACTCCTTTCCCCTCATTTAATTGTCCTTTCAGCATTTTTCTCATTTAATTTTGAACTATTTAATTGATATTTAATAGACTCCAGTTATACAATGTTGTGGTGATTTAACATGCATATGTATTGTGTAATGATTACCCTAATTACACCACCACCCATGTTGTATATTAGATCCATAGAAGTTATTTATCTTATAACTCAAAGTTTGTACTTTTTGACCAAATCCCCATTTCTCCAACCCCTTAGATTCTGGAAACCACCATTCTACTCTCCATTATGAGCCTGACTTTTCAGACTCCATATATGAATAATATTATACAGCATTCATCTTTCTATATCTGGCTCATTTTGCTTAGCACAATGTCCTCCAGGTTCAATCATACTGTCAGAAATCGCAATATTTCCTTCTTTTTAGAAGCTGAATAATATTCCATTGTGTATGTATATCACATTTCTTTATCCATTCACCGATTACTTAGAATGACCACTTAATTTGTTTCTCTATCTTAGTTATTGCAAACAGTACTGTAATTAACACGAGAGAATAGATATCTCTTAGAGTTACTAATTTTATTTCATTTAGGTATATACCCAATGGTGGGATTGCAGAAATGTATGTTAGTTCCATTTTGAACTTATTGAGAGATATCCATGTTGTTTTTTATGATGGCATGAATTTATATTCCCACCAAGCATGTGCAAGAGTTCCCTTATATTAGCACCCTCACCAATGCTTCTTATCTCATATCTATCTTTTTGAGTGTAAAAATTCTAGCTAGTGTGAAGTAATAACTCATTATGGCTCAAGTTTAGATTTCTTCAGTAATTGGTGGTACTGAAAACACTTTTTTTAATATAGAGAGTCAGTGAGAGAGAGAGAGAAAGAGGGAATCAATTTTATTTAATTTTTCATGTGACTTCCATTGCTCCAACAACTCATTGTGTACATGATGCTCGGGTTTGAACTTGCATACCTGAGCATGCCTGGCAAGTGCTGTAATCACTGATCCACTGCTCCAGCCCCTTGAGAACACTTTTATATACCTATGAATCATCTATCTATGACCTTTAAAAGTGTCTATTTAGGGGGCTGGAGTGGTGGCTCCGCGATTATAGCACTTGCCTGGCAGGTGCGAGGTCATGGGTTAATAACCCATCATCATGTACAAACTAGGGATGAGCCCACCATACGACCCTGCTATTCCACTCCCGGGTACCTTTCCAGGGGATTTAGAATCAGCTCATTATAGTGACACAGCAATATCTATATTCATAGCAGCTCAATTTACTATTGCTAGACTATGGAAACAACCCACTGGATAAATGGATCCAAAAACTGTGGTACATTTATACCACGGAATTTTACACAGCAATTAGAAATAATGATATTGCAGCCTTTGAAGGTAAATGGATGGCTATGGAAGAAATTATGCTGAGTAAAATCAGCTTAACCCAGAGAACTAAGGGTCGCTTGTCTCCACTCATCTGTGGAGGTTGGGACTAGACCTGGCCAGTGAGAAAGTTGGTCTAGTATCATGTATTAAATCCAGAAAAGGTGTAATGTTATACAACATAATCCTTTTTTAGTGATATTGTGGGAAGGGGAAGGGAGGGATAAGGGTGGGTAATTGGGGGGGCACTCCTGGGGGTTATTCTAATATCCAGAATCTATTCATATTTTATATTATTTTGTTAAAAACTTGTATGGTTGTTCAAAAATAAAATTTAAAAAAAGCAACTTTAGAGATAGAAGTAAACCAGATGACATAATTCCTTATGAAAGATGAAGTGAGGATCTCATCTCTTTTCTTGTAAGGACCCAAGAAGGGTCCTTACACTGGCAGTGGGCATGGTGTGCATTGGCTTCCCAAGACCTGATCATGCAGATGTCTACCATGACAGAGCTGAGAGCACAGGTTGGCAAGTGCACTTACAGCTCACAAAACCCTTACAACAGCATTTCATCTTAAATCATCACGGGGCGCAAACCTTGGTTTGGTACATAGATAATTCTTATAAATCTTCAGAAATTATTTGGAAACCACTATATGACAAGGCCATGCAGATCACAAGGGTAGGGGGTTAAAGAGAGAGATGCTTTTACAAGGCTGTGGAGCTTCTTTACCTCCATAGCTCTGAAATTACTTCAAAATTTACCTTGAACAACAAATATCAAGAAAATCAGCCAGTCTCCCAAATTGATTTATTTAAAAGATAGCTCTCTTATGGATACATCAACTGATACATTATTTAATAGCCTTACATCATAGTTACAGATTTAATAAGATATTGACATAGAAGGGGATACATTAATTAGTACCAGCTCTTCTTGATTTCATTTCTTAAGTTATATTGATCAGTTTCTTAGACAGTACTTTCAAGTGGATAAAAAGAGTATTAATGAGCTCATTAATAACTGAGGAATGTCTGGGGATTCATGTACAATCTGGGATTCCACATTTATCCTAAAAACAATTTAGAGAAATAAAAAGATGAAGAAGAATAAAGTCATCATTTTAGAAAAACAGAATTTGTTTTATACTCTTTATAATATGAATACTTTTCCCTTCTGTCTTGTATTTCCTCTTTATTTTCCTGAGAGAAAAGAGTGTGAGGAAAATACATTACTCAAAATGAGCCTGAGCCGGGAAGAAAATAATAAAATCAAGTGATACATTACAAACGAGAAGACTCCAGCGAATGAAATATCTAACAAGAATGAAGATAAAGAGTATGTGTAGAGGCAGACAGAAAGAAAAGGTAGTGGAGAAAAGACTTACAGATTCAATCACAGACAGGGCTGAAAATTAAATGCCCCCTAACAAAACTGGGCTTGCAGACAGATAAAAAGAAACTGGGAATTGCAGGCAGGGAGAGATAAGTAATAAGCCTGTTCTTTCATATAGCACAAACTCGGTTTGGAGCAGAGAGGTCATTAATATAGCTTATACACTCAAGCATCAACGAGAGGCATCAACCCAAAACACACAAAACTGGCATTTACGCAGCTGGCTTGGAGTCTCATAATAAAGCCAACATGTGGCGAGAGTTCTGGAGTGAGAAAAGAGAGCTAGAATCTAATTCCAGATCAGTTAAACTCAGTGGTGTCCTTTAGGAAGTCTCTAGGGCTCAGCTTTATCATCTACAAGATGGAAGGATCAGGCTAAATGGTTTCTAAGATCCCTATGGTCTAGTGTGTAATGGCTTATACAATGTCTTCCATTAAATCCTGGTATTTGATTGAAAAATGATAGAAGCATAGATTAATGAAGTTCGGATATTTAGATCAGCCATTTCCTTTTCCCTTCCCTTGTATTCCTGGGGAGCCATTTATTTAAACAATTTCTGTTGGTGCATTATGATTACACATAATCATGGGATTCATTGTGACACATTCCTACATACACAAGTCATCATTTGCTCAATCTCATTACCCAGGATCCCCTATATACCTCCCCTCCTCCCTTCCTCTGATCCCCTTCATCTACTCTCTAGGGAACACTCGTTAAAAGCTTTTCAAACGTATGTTCATTATCTTATTCACGTGCCCATCTTTCAAATATCATGATTTATCAATCCCATCAGTCTGGCAACACCCATAAAGAAAATGTGATTATTTTCCCTTGTGGTTCTAGAATAGCATCACAAGATGTATGGAATTGCCATTTACAAAAGCATTAGGTATGAAATGCCAGAGTCTTCTAACGCTGGAATTTCTTTAAAGAATGTTGGTACTGAAATAGATCAGAAAAAATATGTAATGATATTTCACACAGCAATTATCAAATAACCCTTTTAAAGAGTCTACCTTCCTAAGTATGTTTAAAATACACTCCATTTTACAAAAATTCAGTTTACTTATAACTTTTGTATTTCATCAATTACTTTTAAAATCTACACTTTCCACCCACACATTTTACTACAATTACTTATACCTGTCACTTGAAGGTATTTAATTTTAAAGGAAGATGACTTGTTTACATGCCTAAAATGCTAAAAAATATAATGCTGCATTAAGGTGAAAAGGATCTGGAAATAGATTCATTACTAATTAGTTATTATTATTATTTGATGTAATTATTTCAATGAAAATGTATTAGCAAATCCACCACATATTCACAGAGGCAAATTCCCCTCTTCCTATAAACACTAATCATCACCCTGCATTTCCACCAGGTGTTTTACAAATTTGATATGCAAAATGCTATAGAGAGGATACAATTTTGATATTTGAAGAAACTAAATACTTTTACTCAATTATTCTTAAACACTGAGTATTTTTTAAATGTCAGAACTTAGAAAATAAAGGTTCTATTATCTGGGAAATTCACCTCTTAACACCACTGACTGCCAATACAACCTATGTAAACCAGAAATAGAATGCTTTTAGCACTTCTCTTAAACTCCAGGGCAAGCTCCCTGCTTCTTATAATCACGGTTTCATGATTACATGGGTCTTAAAGACATTATTGACCTTTAAAATCTAATCAGACACCCCATCTTCAGGAAATTGATCAGAAGAAATAATCATAGATGGTACAAATAATGACACAGAATGGCATATATATAATTTCAACATTATGAATAAATTTTTAAAAAGTACAAGTAACTTCTATTTCAAACACTAATAGGAGAAACAGATAAAGAAATAATTATTTACATTCCTAGTATGTAACACTCTGTAAAAAGTTTTTTCTCAAATATTTAGGAAAGATGTTACAAATCAAAAGATGACCAGAAAATAATCTTTAAGGATATAAACAGATTTCAAATGTATGAAAAGCATTATTATTTGCATTTTTGCTATTTTCTTAAAAACTCCATATAAAGTTTTAAAAACAATGGTATAACACAGCAAAATGTAAATCAAGGTTGCACAATGGTGAGATTACAGGTGCTTTTATTTTCTTCAGGCTATAAATAATTAATTAAAAATGTATGAATTAATGTAATTTCTGGCCAAAGAAATTTCTATTCTCAAATAAAATAGCTTTAAAGTTATGAATGTGTCCCTGAAATGGGATGACTGTGGATCCAGTACCAACTTCACTAATCCTTAGGACGACCTTGGTCATGCTGTTCCACCACTGAGCTCAACTCCCTTCCGTATCTATGAAAACAATGACTGTTCCTAATGTCTGCAGATGCTGTCACTAACAACCTTCTACATGCAATGGCTGACTCACCTGCCCAACAATTATAATTCATCCTCCTCTTTCTTTGCAGAAAGAAGAAAGCAGCAGCAATGGATAAAAATATGATAAAGGAAAGCTTGTTGAAATAAAAATAATTGAGTTTAGAGTTAGAAACTATTTTAAAACTCATCTCTGACTATTTTCTACTATAATAAATATATAAATTTTTCTTCCCCATATATTTAAAAGATCGTATTCTGGATGAAGTTTTAAATATCTAATTAAAGAGGAAACAAAGGCAAAATGTATCCACCCCTTATTTTCTGTAGTAGTTAGCAAAGCATAGAAAAAAATCAAGGCCTCAGAATTGGCAGGCAAAGCTAGCAATACTTGCAGTGATGATGTTACAGGAATGGTAATAACCCCAGTGGTGTTTCTTGCGGTTGTGGCATTGTAAGTGGAGAGGACAATGAAAGTTATAGACACTGCAGCAGAAATGGCAAGAGTGGGAGTATGTCTAGTAGTAATGACTTAGTGATTGTGTTGACATCCTAACAGCCAAGGGAGGACTAATAACATCCTGCTTTATATGAAGGACCAGCACACTACCGTTCGTTTCCTGGTTCTCCATGCCTTGAGAATCGAGAACACCTCTTGTATATTTTAATGGCTCTATCTTATATGGTTATAAACACTTACCACATTTCCTCAACTTTGCAACTTTGTCAATGAAGTCTAAAATATTTACTTTCTAATCTTTTGGAGAAAAGATTGGTTTACCTATATTCTTAGTTACTGCAGGCCACCCAGAATACCCCTGAGCTCTTGTCTCAATGTTTCTCATATTGAAACTAAGGGAAACCTGAAAAAAAAAAACCTTCTATTTTCACTAGATTTTAGTTGTTTGCTTTCAGTTGACTTTAAATGTCACTGATTTTGGAGATTTTGCAGCAAATGAATGCAGTTTTGAGGTAGATCTCATCTCTGATATATGGGTCACGAAAACAGTGGTTGCCTAGGTTCCTTCTCAGGGACTTGAAGACCACTTTTGCTAAAACCACTGACTTCACTTAGGCCTCTTCACGGGTCAGATGGGTGGTCTTTTGATATCAGAGGGCCAAAATTCCACTCTCAGAGAATGCCAACACCAACATTTTCTGTATATATGTCTCATGAAGAGCCATGACCTTAGATAACACATGTGCATAGCACCGATTAATTCATCTCCAATCATTTCTCCCATGCCTTAGATTGCCTTGGTTCTTTATCCCATAAATATTCCTACAAGGCAGATTTGGGACTTAACCCCCTCTATTACCACAAATTAGCTGCCTTTCGAATAAATGCTTTCTCTTTTGCATAACTCTTGTTTCAGAGACCAGCATACAGTGAAATAGAAAAAATGAGCCTGGGTTGATAAGAATATCTCCTAATCTGGAGTTGTGGAGAGATAGGCACACTAGCACACTGTTGGTGGAGCTGCAGACTGGTACAGCCCCTCTGGAAAGCAGTATAGAGAATCCTCAAAAAACTAGGGATGAGCCCACCATATGATCCTGCTATTCCTCTCCTGGGCATTTTTCCAGGGGATTTAGCATAGCACACTACAATGACACAGTGAAAACAATGCTCATAGAAGCTCAATTTACAATAGCTAAATTATGGAAACAACCCAGATTTCCCTCACTGGATAAATGGATCCAAAAACTGTTGAATGTATATACCACGGAATTTTACACAGCAATTAGAAGCAATGATATTGCAGCCTTTGAAGGTAAATGGATGGCTATGGAAGAGATTATGCTGAGTGAAATCTGCATAACCCAGAGAACCAAGGGTCGAATGTCTTCACTCATCTGTGGAGGCTGGAGCTAGACCCTAGCCATTGAGAAAGAAGGTCTATTATCATGTTTTAAATCTGGATAAGGCATAATCTCATACAACCTAAGGCATTTGTAGAGACATATTAAGAAGGAGCAGGGGGAGGGATAAAGGTGGGTAACTGGGTGGACTCTTGGAGGT
>PVKS010024471.1:0-31035 GCA_004027875.1 Aplodontia rufa
AGGTTTATTCACCCAGAAGTTACCTATCCCATCTCCCTTCAGGTGAAGACACCAAAAATAACTAAGATTTAAAATTTGCAAGGATATTGAACTTCCAGATCCCTGGGGTGATGCCTAGCCATTTCAATCTATTGACCTAAACCTGCAGTCACTTTGGATTCCAGGAAGAGCAGAGCCTCACATCATTTGTGATGGGAACAATTATCCTATGATAGAACTGAGGCAGCCCCTGAGCAGAACCAGTTCTGAGGTGATCCACCAACCACTGACTCACCAGGATGATGGTTAGCTACACAACCTGGAATCCTTGCCTGTGTTCCACTTCTGTCAAACCTCAAAGTTTTGTCAATCCCTTGAAGGCCCATCCTTTGTTATACATGCCTATGTCTGTTCTTCCTGGTGTGGCCATGCCAAATAGAGGTTCCTTTCCTGCTCACCTCTGGGTGGTTTTTGGGAAAGTGGTAGAGACTGGACTGTTGGGACCACCTAGTCTGGGGCCTTAGCTCAAGGATTCCAGTATCAGGAAGTAGAAATTACAGCCGAGCCAGGTTAAACAGGGAAAAACAGTCTAATTAAAGATTATTTTTTTCAAGGAAAAAGATTTTGACAATAGCAATTGCACAGCTTTCTGCAGAAAACGGACATTTTAGGCACCGATGTAACTACTTCCATGTTGAAATGGTGATCGAACATTTTCTGGGCTGTGATAAAGCTGGCATTCAGTTTTACAGGAGAATAAGGCACCCATCTGCCTGCCAGCCTGAAACTTAGTAGGCAGAAGCTGGACACATGGGGGTAAATTAAAAGATTGTTAAATATAGGAAACTGTCACATACAGTAGCATTAATCTATTCAGAATTGAGTCAACAGCAACCCAAAAAGTATACTCAAGATAGGCATTGCTTGTATTAAAGTAAGCACTGTCAAATAATTCGGAACTGGATAGGTTGATTGTATGGCAAGATAACTGCTGGGGTTTTTGTATTGTGTGAGCATATATTTGGTTTTTTTCTTTTAACTGTCAAGCATCTAAGTGGACTTGGACCACTTTTCCCATTTGAGCCAATACATAATGCTGCTGTTGTCTCTATTTGCTAGTATTTATTCAATAATTTTCTTTGTAATTCCTATTTTCTCATTTCTTTAGTGTCTTTGATATGCATAATTGCTTATGGTAATGTTTGTTCAAAACATTCTTCTCCCTCAATTAGAAAAATTTTAAATCTTCACAAAAAGCTGATTTTAAGTCCCAGAAAAGAAAACCACCAGAAATATTACTGAAAGCTATATAAGGAGCAGGAGAGATGGCTCAGTGGTATAGCCCATGCCTGGCACTTGCAAGGTCCCAGATTTGATACCTAGAACCTCATAAATGAAAACAAACCAGATGAAAAAAATTAACACTCAAAAAATTATATATTATAATGCAACTGGAGTTTATCTTTCTCATTTTCCAGTTGAATACCTTCAGGCCTACTCTGAAAAGTTAGGAAATAAATTGATTTAAGTATTAAGACTTCTTCAAAGACAAATCACATGTTTAAAATTTATCACTTTGGTTTTGCAGAAAGTATCACAATATTTATAATTAAGAGGAATTTATTTTATTAAACGCTGTTTGCAAAAATATTTTGGTCTTTTATAAGATTTCTGAACTCATTCTATCAGGCCAACATTACTCTGAATCCAAAAGCAAAGATACTATGTGAAACCAAAGCTGTAGACCAATATAAACGATCAGTACTGATAAAAAAAAAAAAAACCCAAAAAACTAACCAAATGTTAGAAAGCAATTCAATACAAAAAAAAGTAGTCATAGATCACAACCAAGAGTGATATGGTCTCAGTACGTCTCTCCCCGCTCCCCACAAATCATAATGGCTTATCAGGCCTTTTATAAGCATATCTATTTCCTTTTAACCTTTGTATCTGACCTAATGTTCATGACTATTAGATAAACTTTGCAGAGGTACCATGAGCTTTAGCGGACCACTAGCCTTTACCTAACAAACCCAAGAGCACTACAACATTCTAAACCTGTGGAAAGATTTCCCCACTTTGCTGTACCCTGCTTATTTCTTGCCCCCAACTATTTAACGTATTGATTTCATGACTGAGTAAAGGTTCACGTGACCTCTCACTTCAGATCAGGCCATAGCTACTTATATTTGGCTCAGAAACTCTGCTTTACGTAGGATTTTATTTTGTGTCACCAATCAGTGGCGAAAGATTGGAAGCATTCTCTCAAGAGCCTCTATGCCCCTTCCCAAAACTGTGACCTCTGGGCGCACCATACTCTGAACACATCTACAAGTTCAGCAGTCTAAGCTCTGAACTTGGCCTGAGCTTTTATGGGCGCTTCATAATGTAGGCATGACTGAGCACATCACTGGCCAATGGTGATCAACTTAACCTTTCTCTTCCCTGCAAGTAGGGCTAGAAGTCAACTTTCCAATCATGTTCTTTTTCTTTGTGATCAGACCACATTTAGAAACTATCTAGGGGCCAGTCTACTCATTAGCATGTAAGATTTGTCATTCCAGAAATTTCAAGGGAAAACCTCAATGAACCCTCTAACTTTGTATGCTTTTAGTTGACTAAAAGTTACTAATTTTGGAGGTCACATGACTGAAATCTGTCCTCTCACCTTTGGGTCAGATTTTAGCTAAATTATGGTAGATATGTTAATCATTTAAGGAATGTTTGTCTGAAGCTGGTAATACAAGATTACCCCTAAATTTAATAACCTCTGATCTTTAGTCTTAAAGGAGGAAGAGATAAGATTTTTCACAAGGCATCATAATCAGATGACCAACCAGGTTTTACAACATCCTGTTCCAGACCACTGAATCGGGACCTAGAAGTCTCCAGTCTACAGTCCTCTCCCTATCTAAGCTGCCTTCCCTCCCTGCACCTATGGATGAAAGGAGCTTACATCCTAGGCTGAGTTAACATGGTCTTCTTTGACAATAGCCATCCAACTGCTTTGGTTTGCTGGCTTTCCAAATAAGTTATTTTCCTTGCCCCAACAGCTTGTCCTTTGAGCAGTGAGTGGATGAACTTGGGTTCAATAACAATAGCTTAAATTCTTCATGGTCCAATCTCTGCTCCTTTGAAGAGGCTCTAGGCAGACTGACAGCTGTCTTCATCAGCTCTGTGCTTTCTGAAAACTAATCTCAATAAATATATCATTTGTGCAGCAAACTGTCTTAAACATTCTCCCCACTTCACCATCCAAGTCTAACAAGCATGTAAACTCCTCACTTTTGCCTACCTATGTCCAATAGGTAACTAAAGCAGGATAAAAAGTTGTCACCTCTACCTCCATTTTGCATATGTCTCCTTTGCTCCGAGTTACCAGGAATAGGTCTTGTGATAAGTGGAAACTATCTCCACCACCAAGAAAAAAAGCTTTCTTGTTGTGACAAGGCCAACAATCCTAAAACGATGGAATAGACCATACCAGATTAAGATCACCTACTCGGCCAGCTGTGCCAACCTCCAACCCTTGCCCTCATTCTTCCCGTCAGCCTCTCAAGGACAGGACTAAGATGCTTGCTCTCACTTGCCATTCTAATATGAGCATGTTGGTCCAAGTTCCTTTCCTGCTCTATACCATTGCTTTTTTCGCTTGTCATTTGGGGTGAGTGGCAGGATACCACTTGGTGTGTCAGGCCTCTGGCTTAGGACTGATAATGAAAGAAGGCAGCTAAATTCTACCCAACTCCAGAACAGTTACTCTAACTTTTGTAATAATTTTCCGACATTGAATCATCCCAAAAATGCTTCCCTGATTCTCGTGTTTTCCTCCCAATTCTTAAATCAGTAAGGACTAGGAGCTCAGGGGATGGCTGGGGTGAGGTATGGACAGGCAGAGGCAGAACACTAACATATCATTCCACCTCATCACACGAGTGACTTTTCTAGAAGTGAAACCTGTGTCATAAAGCATGCTGCCAGGACTAACATCGTATGGCATATGCTCAGATATCAGAATTCTTCAAAGACTCATCCCTTGGAAAAGATGGAAGCAAATGAGTCTTTTCCAAGACTCCCATTCTGGCATAGTCTTCCAGTGTCTGGTTTTGACTACCAAGTGCCCTTTGGGGAAGACAGATGAACCAGAAAGACCTCCACTGATGGTGTTTTAAGACTCCGCTGGACGTCATTAGAAGGGAAAAAGGAAGCGAGCAGTTTCTTACACTAACACCAATTCAATAATTGTTTCTGGAGCTAAGCCAGGTGTTCAATTGAATTTTAGTTTTTCTCACAAGCTTTAAGAGTTACACTGCCCCCAAATTTAAGATCAGTGGAGGAATGGGAGTAGAGACTGATATTCTCATCATGTAAATGGGTGCTTGTGGCTGGGGAATCACCTTTCCTGCAGTTGGATTCTGCCATGTGACTAAATGCATCAACTTGAAACTTAAATGACTCAACTTCTCACTAGGGTGGATGGTGACCATGTTGAAGCTTTGTATAAATGAGATGTTGCAAAGTACGACCAAAAAGTACTGTTAGAAAATGCCTGATCCTTTTAAATATGTAACTCATCCAGTTGATAAGCATTTGACAATTTTTACTTCAGCTCTGTGAAGTCTGTATTTAAGGCATTGAGAATATTTGCAACTCTATTGGAAAATGTGTCTTACATTGGGCATCATCTGTATGTGGGCATTAGGGCACACATTTGCCTACTGCCCTTTTGCTGCCCCGCTCCTCACCCAAATAGGACATTTGCCTACTAGGAACACAGACCCTTACTCCTGGCATTCTCTTCTTGTTGCAGATCCCAAGGACTACTCCAAACCATAGGTTTCGTTTCCACAGCCAGTTAGTTCTTAGAGGGGGAGGGCAAGATGAATATCCTACAATTCAGGAACCATTTGCCTTTAAACTCTCATTACAGAGAGCAGCTATTGCTAACCTCTCCCCACAAACCTGCATTTTCCCTTCCATTCAGGACATGACCCTGCTTCTGACTTCTGAGGGAAGAGCCATTATATAGCTCTGAAATAATTCCCAACACACTTGTGTTGTGAGGGATATGTTTTGGCTATAATAAGCATTTGGATTGGATTCTCCTCTCCCCTTGAGAATGTAGCCTATCAGACCCCACTAGGAACTTAGAAGTCATTCAGCAGTCACCTTCCTGAGGTGACTCCAAGAGTTGGTCAAACACTGAGCACTCCACTGACTGGCTATGCCGGCCGCCACTTGTGAGAAGTGTGAGCCCATCCTGAGACAGAACTGCACGCTAGCTACTTTACCTCAGTTTAGGTCAAAGGCCTCAGCCCGTAACCCATCAAGCAACTGAGGCCTCACACCCAACCCTCTAGCGTCGACGGACTGATGTGTCCTGAAGGATCTGCTCTGACACTATCTCCCCTGCTTGTACAATGATCTCAAATTTTAGGTCCACTTTACTTTCCATGGGTCTTCCATGCTAACTTTAATAGGTTACATTTTGATAGATGAGGTAAACTAACAGCATAACTGAAAAATCAGTACTTTTAGAGAGAATGAGACCATATCTCAAAGTAAGCATGGTGAGACTACAACCTGTTTGTATGACAATAAGCCACATGACTCAGAGCTGTGCTCAGATCTTTGTTAACCATATAAAACAGGTCCAAGTGAACACCGATTCTCCTCCTCACGCCTTGAATTATATAGGATCTGTCTCCTATCTTGAATTTTTTTTAACTTGCTTTGATAGGACTTTGAGGTAAAGAACTATTTTATCTGTGTTCTCTAAATCCCAGGCTTTGTTCTCTCCGACATTGTTTCATTTTGCCTCTTGCCCCTTCGATTTCCTGGTTACTCCTTCTCCTTAGCTAATTAGAACACTAGTGTCTATGTCATCCAGTTAAAATAACACTTCCCATTTCCTTATTACTCATTTCCTCAAAACCAGCTCTAAAAATCAGTGATACTAATAAACTCTAACCTGATGGCCTCAGTCTACTCCAATACAACCCATTGCACTCTGCTGAGACATTAATGCTGGTAACTTCCGGAAAGTTAGCCCTCGCTTGTCTGAAGCAGGTGGTCTGGTTCCCTGGGACATAAGAGGTGGGAAGGGTTCTCAACCTGGATACGTGGCCAAGGGTCCCTTAAGCACAGTTCTGCTTTTGCCACATGGTGACGTGTTGCCAAGGTGGGCTGATGGATAATTAGTTTTAACTAATCCTCACAAACTAGGCAGGCATGATGTAAAGAATGCTAATGTGAAATTAGATTTTGGAAGCTAATAGGCACCTGAGAACAGGAGAATTGCAAAGCTGAGTTTCTATTACTAGTAGTTTTTCCTTTATAATGCAACTATTGTGGAACTCAGTTCTCCCAAGAAATCTGCATGATTAATTGAAATTATCAAGACAATTTTGGTAAAATTCTCTTAATAGCAGGTGAATCCCTTCTGTAAGTGTATACAGCACTGTGCTATGTTACATTTTTGAAATTTTGCTAATCCTGAAATTCATACTAAGCATACAGAACTTAATCTATAATTCCATCAGTGCACCACAGAATTACATGATTTTAACTTGGAGATTTAACATTCTCTAAAATTTCATTAAACTTCGCAATAAATGTTTAGGAGTGAAATAAAAAATCAATTTACCACTGGGGAAACACTCGGTTCTCCTCCCTTCCTTGCTATAAATTGCTAGAATACACTGGAAGCGAATAGAACCAACCAAGGGTACTTCATTATCACCAGATACTGTTGGCAGATACACAGAACGGAGTTGAAGAAACGAGATTTCAAACAAATTACATAGTGTGGGAGGTTGCTATACAGTTGGATGAAAGTATAAACGTTTTGAACATGTCTCAGATTGTGGTATCTGCCAGATTCCATTTCAGAAATGATATATACCTGAAATTACTTTTGTAAGCCATATTCAACAGAAAATGACCCCTTCATGGAAAATATCAGTGTAACCACTGTTGATATCAGGGTGAGTTTACAGATGCAGCAGACGCACAATCTATCCAGCTGCATCATCAAGACAAGGAGTTGTCAGTTGAGAACAGTGCATGTGGCGCTAAAGTATTGCCGAGCTAAGTTTTAAGAAAACGAGACTAATCAGAGTGGACTCACACTTTATACCGGGCACCTGCTAGTTCTGTTTATAAAGATTGTTATTAAGAATGAATATTGTATTCGGTGAGTCATGAATTTGTCTTTCCAAGAGTCCAGTGTTCCATGTTTGCTAATCTTGGCACCAAGGGTTATTCTCAGAAGCTGTTGTGGCTTAGATAGGATGTGTCCCAAAAGTTCATGGGTAAGAAAACCCACTAATGTTCAGAGGCGAAATGGTTTGAATACGAGATCTGTAACCTAATTTGGGGATTTGCTGATACTGATTAACTGGGTGGTAACAGGAGATTGGGTGTGGCTAAGGAGGTAGGTTACCAAGGTGTATGCCTTTAGGGCTTATATTTTGTCCCTGGTGAATGGAGCATTTTGTTCCCTAGTTGCCATGTCCTGAGTTGATCCCCTCTGTCACACCCGTCTGCCATGATTTTGAGAAACTAAAACAAAAGTAGTCTCTCTCCCGGATAAAATGACCAAACAAAAACCCACCTGTGACACCTGTGTTGGAAAAGTCACGCTATGGAAAGATTGTGAGATCAAACGTGGGGACTTGTTTCCAAAGTTGAGATTTTGTTATGGAAAACGCGGCAGCACACTGAAGTTGAACAGCGCTCCTCGGGTTAGGTTTCCAGACAATTTCAGGTTTGGGACTCATTGGTTTAGAATGTAGTAAAGTGACGCTTTCTAATTAGTTTGCAACAGCGGAACGACAGAGAAATGAATTTTCCAGAAGAGTCAAAGAATCTTGCATAATTGGTGGATGGAACTAAACAGCAAGTTTCACAATTTAATGAGAACGGCCAACAGTGGGGTTCTTTCATTTGGAGTTACCCCTCTAAAGTATCTTTCTCATCTGTGACAACCCTTAAAACTGAGAATCAAAACAAACGAAGCATGAAAGTAGATCTTTGAAAAAAAATGCTGCATCCATGTTGAAAACTTCAGAAAACTGCACTTCTGTTTCCATTAACATTTTATTGCAATGGATATTTTGATTTTTAGCGAGAAGGGTTTTGTGCTCTTACAATGTGCTATTTATTCATCCTGAGCTTGTTAGCGTCCATGCTGCAGCTAGTAACTACCCACGACGCAGTGTGTGCATGCATTTCCGCTGGTCGACCCAAATCACAATCCACTTATTCCTTGGTTTGCTCTTACATGGCTTGTAGTTTCCTCATCACAGGAACCAGACTTTAAATTCACTGGTCGCGGTTCACATTTTGGTGTTTGATATTCCTAAACCCTCCTCGATAACTCTTCCCCTGTGTTCCGTTGCGAGTGTTCCTCTTCGTTGCCCTCAAGCCAATCTTCAGCCTTTCTAGCCTACGTCTGAGTTTGCTCCCCAGGGGCTCTGTTACCTTTACTGGATCTTCTCTTGGGTATTCTGGGAACATTTGATCTTTACCTCACACCTTTTGACCTCACCTTTTCTATGAGACACTACTCTAGGGAGCAGTTTTAGCCAGCAGTAACCGTCTCATCCCATCCTGGAGCTTCTGCCACTACCACATGCCGCCTGTGGGAATCCAGAAAGCCCAGGGAGCTGTGCCTGGCAACAATTAAGGGGAGAAGAGGTCCCTGGATGAATACTCTTCTAGCTTCCTACCTGGACAACTAAAACCTGGCTTGAAGTTCCCATGGGATGGAACCATCAGTTGACTACAGTAGCAGCTGACTTCCACCCTCCTTGATCATCTTTGCCTCGTTCTCTGCTACCTCCCGATCTTGCCATGTTCCCAATTGACTCCTTGCCTAATAAGTTTGGCTTGGGTTCCCTCAGAAGCAGGGTCTGAAGTAAGGACAGAGGTTGTGCTCAATCTCTAGCCACCTTAGACACCTCAGTGGGTGCCCTTGGCCTCAGCTTCAGTCCAGCCTATCCCCATCAACATCCTTTTTCATAAAAAGCTAGATATTGAACTCAATTGCTTCTTTTTGTACTAGGGATTGAACCCAGGGTGTCTGTCCCGTATGTGAAGCAGCACTTTACCATAGTTGTATCCCTAGCCCTTTTAAAATCTTTGTTTTGAGGAAGGACATCACGAGGTTGCCCAGACTGGCTTCAATCTTGAGATCCTCCTGTTTCAGCCTCCTGAGTAGCTGGAATTAGAAGCATTTGTCAGCGAGCCAAGCAGCACTTGTTCCTTATTTTAATAATGGGTACCATTATCCAAATTGAGTACTTCTGAGGATTTACTTTCTTAGGACGTAGAAATCCTACAATTCTCTACAGTTTATCTAACCCTGGTTGTTGTATCTGTCAAGCCACCTAATAATTCCATGTAACATTTCCCAGTACTGATCCTTAGTTCAGATCCTTTCACCAATACTCAAATCCCAGTGTTGTCCCATCTGTTTACCTCTAATTTCTTTTTAGCCTGTTTACATAGCTTTATAAAATGCAGTATTTAGCCTCTCATTTTAAATTATCTGTAGAAGTAACTCATCAAGACGAAGTTTTAATAACTTTGAAGCCCTTATTTTTTCAATCAGGATCCAAATCTATTAAGTTTGTGTCTAGTAGTTCCTTAGAATAGTGTCATCCAATCTGAGTGGTTTGAGTCTAGATATTTCAGCTTTTATTTCCATAATGTCATTTGTCATCTTTGTCTGGTTATATCTCTTATAAAAGGAAAGTTAAACCTAGACTTGATTGGTTCAAGTCAAAATTTTGACAAGACTAAGAAAGGAGTATTTTAGGTCAGGAGTCTTAGAATATAGGTTTCTCAGGCATAGCCGAAGGTGTCAGCTGAAATCTTGCAGAGAAGATAAAAATCTTAACACAAACAGAAATGAAAGAGGTAGAGGAGGAGGAATGGAAAAAAATGAAAAAGGGTATCCCCAGTTTGCCAGAGCTTCCCAACAAGCTGGTTGCTCAGTTTACCTAGTAGATTTTTGTGGTGTTGAGGATCTAGCCCCAGGGCCTTGCCTGTGTTAGGCAAGTGCTCTACCGCTGAGCAGCACTGGTAGCCCTTACCCAGAAGTCTTCAAGATGCCCCAAGGCAGTCATCTGTTCAATTCTCAAGCATCGGAGAGATTGATTTGTACTCCATCTTTCTCCTATGGTCAATGTTTGCCCACGAGTTTGTGCTGAACGGAAACAGCCACACGTATGTTCAGGCTCCCCCTTGTTGATACCGCACACCCATAGGGCAGAGCACCAAAGGATATGTGTCAAGGTTGGAGTAGCATGAAGCCTCAGATGCAGCCTTTGCAGTTCCCTTGGTCGGTCTGTGGCACCAGATGAGGTTGCATCCTACCCCTTCCGCCCCCCCCCCCAGACTGCAGGAGGGCTGTAGACCAGTGTTTGAGCCTCCTGAGCCAGAACTTAAGACAGGTGATCCCTGAACAGTACACATCTGAATCAAGAACTGCTATGCTATGAACTTCCTCACAAGAAAGTCTCTGGTTGTCAGATCAGAAGAAATTGAATGTTATTCTCCAGAGCCATCATTTTAATCTGCAGTACAAGATTCCAATGAATCTTCCCTTGTAAGATTCATCCTCCATTTCCCATGTTTATAGATCATTTTCAGTGTTTATTTCAGCCTTCTCATGTCAGAATTCCTGGACTGATAGCTTCCCCTGCACCCTAGATGTGCCTAACAGGAAACAGGCACAATTATTCCTGTTTATAAAGCCACCGAAATCCATTACTGACCCTTCCCTCTCAACTAATGGATGGCCCCACGCAGACGGGCACAAGAATTCTGCGAACTCTGGTCTTGGAAAGAACTTATGATGTAGAAGTAGGAGCAATACCACCAGGTGAGAGACAGCAATAGGAAGTCACAGGCCACACCAAATAGATCAAGATGGAGAAAGGACAAAGAAACCAAACCAGTCATACTTGGAGAGGCAGTGGATGGGCTTATACTGAACGTAAAATGACCAACAATTGGACAGCCATGGTAGTCCAGGGAACAGTCCACATGGGACGGCAGGAAGGCAAGCAATGGGGAAGTACAAGGACCTGGTTAAGGCTGATGTTATCCTCATCCCCCACAGTCCTCCCACAGGCCTTCAGTTAGCCCTGCTCACTCAACTCAGGCAACCCAGCCTCACATGTGGCTATTTCCATTCAACCTGGAATCTCCAAGTGCACCATGTCTTTTAGGATCCTAATCTGTCAGTGCCTCCGTGCTTTGGGTAATGTTCTTCCTGGGGCAGGCTCTGCATCTTGTAACTTAGTAAAGAGTAGTTTTATCTTTTGGCCCAACATGGGACACCAAAGAGTAACACTTATCACAGATCCCTCATTGGGTTGGCTGACGCTCCCTAGCCTACTGCAGTGACTTCTCCATCTGTCCAATCTGTTTCTTCTTTTCTACCATAGGTTTGGATCCCAAATAGACATCTTCTACTCCAAGCTTCATGGGCACCTGCCTCAGGAATACTCGAGGTGTGGGTATTTGGTTTTATTTATTTTTTCTCCATCTCACCTAACCAGTTACTGCCTGTGTTATGTTCTTTACCTACCTCCTATGTGGAAACCACACACCTTAAACCTCATCTGTGTGTTCTAGGTTGCTTACAATGCAAGTTATCTCCCGCATTTACCCATCCCTGAAGTGTAGGTCCATGGTCAAAACCTTTTGTCATGTCACGATTACTGGCATTTATCATTGTTACTCGTGGAGATAAGATCCGCCCAACAAATCCCAAACAAGCTTTTGCCTGGTCTCACAGAGCTAGTATCCTAGCTCTTATTATTTCCTTCTTCACCTGTTGATCCCAAATATCTTGGGATCCATTATTGAGTTTGGTGGATCTCTTGTGTGTCCCATGAAAGCAAACTTTGCTTTTATGTTTGCTCCAGACTAAAATTCAAATCCAGTAGAATGTAAAATTATGGCAAGGGGAAGCTCAAGTTCAACAGCAAGTGCCTGGAAGTTTTGGGGAGACAATTCTTATATGTCCTTTGTGGTAGAATACCTTCCCATTCTGCCTCCCATTCACAGTAGGGAATGGTTGTTGGTTCAAAAACCACATGCCTTTCTCATGATAGGTAGAAGACACCAATGCTGATGTAGCAACTTTGGACAAGAGGTAATCAGGCTACCACACACCAATTTGTGGAGTACAACAAATCCGATCCTTTGTTGCTCATAGTGCTATTCATCTACAATGAATCCATTTGACCTTCAGGGGCTGTGTAGATACATTGAAGAGGGATATGTTCAGTTGGGACCACTATTCCTACATCTTTTTGGATGAAAGATTAACCTGTTAAGTTTTATTACAGTATTGATATTATCTTGGCCATAGAGCAGTTTTATGGCTTCTCCCCTTGTTCTATGCAACCTTTATAACAGTCTGTAGAATAGGAAACAGTGTATTGTCAAGTAGATTCAATTTTAGGCTGAGACTAGGAAATTGTTCCATCTGCAGACTCACTGGATTAGGAGAGTTATGAATGAGAACTCAACTGGGCCCTACATCTTTGCTCCAATCGCAGTGTATTGTACCTTTTATATTATTGAGTCTGATCTTGTATGAAACTCTAAGATCTCAGTGTATGGTTTAGGGGTTCTTGCCATTCTGTCTTTTGGGCTTGCCATGATTTGAATGCATCCCCCCAAATTGTGTGGGAAACAATCCCCAGTGTAAAAGTGTTAGGAGGTAGGGACTAATAGGAGGTTTTTAAGCCATGAGGGCTGTACCCTCATGAGGCTGGTTGTGAAAGAGCTTGAGACTCCAGGTTTGAACACTTGTGCCACCACATGCATACAAAAAGGCTCTTGATGGATTCCCTGGATTGTAGCATCTTGATTGTTTCAGTCACCTTTTTGGTTGCTGTGACTCAAGGACCTGACAATTTTAGGGAGGGAATGTTTATTTAGGGGTTCAAGGTTTTGGAGGTCTTAGTCCATAGACCACCAACTCCATTCCTTGGGGCTTGAAGTGAGGCAGAACATTATGGTGGAGGAGTGTGGCAGAGGGAAGCAGAGATTCCACACCAAAAACCCAATATATACCTAAAGACACACCCCTAATGACCTTCCTCAGTCACACCCTGCATTCAGTTGCAGATTGATCCCTATCAGGGGATTAACTCAGTGAGTTGAAGCTCTTCTAACCCAATCATTTTATCTCTGCCTCCATATTGTCTAAGTGAACATTTGGGGTACACCTTTCATTCAAACTAACAATCTTGAACTTTCCAAAACCAAGGAAATTTATAAATTTCCAGGATGATATTGTTAAAGCAGCACTAAATGGACTGAAAAGTGTTGCTATAACATGCACTTGAAAATGTAGAAGTAACTTTTGAACTGGGTAACTGGTAGAGGGAAGCGTTTTTGTTTTTGTTTGTTTTTTTTAGGCAGGTTAGACTGGATTGCTATAGGTGGAGCGATAAAGGTGATTCTCATGAGGGGTCAGGATATTTCAATATAGGGAATGTCTGAACTTGGATGGTCATGAATAGAAGATTTGTAGAAATCTGTGGTAAAGGTCATTCCGTGGAGGTCTCAGGTGAGGAGCAAGTCATTGGAAACTGGAGCAAAAGCTACTATAAAATAGCAAAGAGCTTGATGGACTTGTTTTTCTCTAGGACTGGGGTGGGGGAAGAACTTAATGAACTAGTATATCTGGCAGAAGAAATTTCCAAGAAATATTGGAAGTGCTACATGTCTTCTTTTGGTGAGTAAAGTGAGAAATTATTTCAAGATGGAAAACTTAAAAGCTCAATGAGAAGATTTGGGAAACACTCAGGTTGGGCAGGAAAAGAAAAAGAACTTGGGAGAGAATAGCAAGGGTGTTGCCTAGTCACCTTTTGTTGTTAAGGTCATTAATATGGATAGAAGGGTGCTGTGTTCTATTTAGCAAATCAATGGGATTTGACACTGAGAAGACTTCAGAGATCTCCTAGATTGTTCCTCCCATCACAGTCCTGTAGCTCTAGGAGGGAAGAGTAGTTTCAGGAGATGGGCCTAAAGTAGCTGCCATGGCTGCCTTAAGACTGTTCCCCATATCCTAATGCAATGCTCCTCAGTCGCCCTAGCTATGGCTCAAGCAGGCCTCCACTGCTCTGGAATATGTAAGTAGTAAGCTTAGTGGCCTTTCCACTTGCAGATGTAAAATACAGGGACATGGTGGCCTCTACCTAGATTTCAAAGGTTATCAGGGACTGGCTGGGGACGTGGACAAAGTCACTGTAGAGAGCTACCACTGGTGCAATTCCTAAGGGAAGCATAGTAGTGAGCCAGTCCCTGAAACCCGAAACTGTAGTGCCACTAGCATGCAGTTGCATCTTGGGAGAGATGGAGGCACAAGACTCCAGCCTAATAGAGTTATTGGATGGACTGGGATCCGTGAAGCCATAGAAGCAGGCCTGTATAAGCCTTGGGCATACTGTGTGTCCAGGATGAGGACCATGGAATCAAAGAATTCTCCAGCTTCAAGGCTTAATGTTTTCTCCTTTAGGTTTTGGATTCCTGATCTTTCTTTTCAAACACAAGTGTCCAACCTATACCTATTCCACCATTGTGTTTTAGAATCACATATTTGGTTTTAAAGGTTCTCATGTGTTAGAGATTTTGCCTTTGGGTGAATCATGTCTCTATAGTCTCACCTGCATCTGATTTAGATGAGACTTTGGATTTTAGTTGGTGATGGAACATGTCTTTGGGACTGCTCAGATGCAGTGAATATATCCGGCACATGATTTTTGGGAGCCAGGGTTGGAAAATTATGGTATTAATGTATCCTCCAAAATCGTATTAGGAAAACAATCCCCGATGCAAGTATTGGGAGTTGGGGCCTAGCCAAAGGTCTTTAGACCATGTCCCTCATGAGTAAGATGGCTTGAGGTTGTAGGTTTGTTTTTTTTTTAAATAAAAGAGCGATAGCAAGAGCTAATTTTAGTTTATCTCATTTTCATTGCTTCTTCAACACTTTGGTGCACACGTAGTGTGGGGTTTGAACCTGCATTCTTGCTTATGCCAGGCAAGCAACATAACCGCAGAGCTACCGCTCCAGCCCAAGGTTGTAGTTTGGATCTCTTGCACTTACTCACCCATGTGATGTGTTTGGTCATGTTATCCTGGAGCTGGAAAGCCCCGAGCAGATGCCAATACCTTCATTTTGAGCTTCCCATCTGAGGGCTATGAGGAAATAAGTTATAACATTTTGTATTGCTATAGCAGTACAAGACAGACTTTAGTAATCTTGATAGTAATTGCATCTACATTGCCCCTGATGGTTAAATGCTTTTGCCTGGCCTCTATTTCTAGACCTTACCATCACCACTGACACCAGGGAGCATAGTTCTGTAACAACTTTACCTACCATCAATCCTAGCCAGCAGTGGCCAATTGCCATTAGCTTCTCAGTAAGGCTGATTCCTTCTTTGCTACTGCTTTAGTTTAGAGCAAGAAACAACTTAAATCATCTTAGGAAGCATAGCTGTTGGATTCTGTTCATCTATTCAGGCCACCCACCAGCACTTTCACTATTGCTCAGGACAGGGGGAGGTTTTTGTGCCCAATAATTCTGCTAACACTGGGTCCTGGAGTGAACCCATGCTAGGGGATGGAACAGGACAGCAACCACCAGGTGGAGAGGCAGTCACAGGAGACCACAGTTCAAGGAATAAAATGAGCTTAAGAATAAAACCCAATACCCCAACTTTGAGAAGAGGTAGGTGGCCTTTTAACAGGGTGCAATCTGACAAAATTAATTAGAAGACAATTTCAGGAAGACAGCAACAGCAGTACAACTTGACAGCCCAGGGAAGAAGCTGCTGTGTGAAGCAAACAGGAGTGTAGGCAACAGACAAGACGGACTATTCCGCTACATCCTCGTCAACCTTCCCATACAGCTTCTGTTCCTTTGTTATTTGGCCACTGGTTGTACTTGGCACAACAGAAATTGCTATTTCTGTCTGTTACCTATTCTGAAATTTACAAGTTCAGGGTATTCATCTGTCAGTCTCCTTGCTGTAGGTCATGTTCCTCCTGGAGCAACCCACATCCTGAACTGCATCAAGAGGAGAAATGTGGGCCTGGTCCTTTGGATCCAACATGGGTTGCTACAGGCAATATACCATCTCTCTCCAGGAAGTTGACTCAGTCTCTGGCTTCCTTCAGCATTTGGTCTCTCCATCTGCCCTGTTTCCTCGCTATTCCTTTCAGATATGGATTTCTAATTTATTCCCTAAGCTAAAAGGGCACTTTGGGAGAACCCAATCTGCAACAGGTCACTGCTGATATTTCTCTTCTTCTCACATCATTCATTCTAGACTTCTCTCATCTCACCATGTATATGGTATTAGTTTTTACCCAATGGAATAACCCAAATATTATTCCTAGTAAGTTAGACCCAAGTTATGATGCCCTTGTCATACCTTGGTTACTGAGATCACTGTCACTTATCACAAGCACACCAAGATCTGTCCTGTGAATCAGACAATCCAGTGCTTGGACTTATTTAGCAGCCCTAGATCTTTATTGTTACCAATTACTGTTATTTCTGTCTTTGTTAATTTGTGAAAATTTACACTATTTAGTGGAACTTTTATATGTCCCTTGGAAGAAATGTTTGACTTTCCTTCTGCCTACCAGAATCAAGAATGCCAATGGTTGCGGTAGTATTTGTTCAACATAGTGTTACATGTTGGAGGCAATCATTACATATTCATGCATACATGGATATTGACGGAGTTAAGGCTGATCCTAATCCATGATCTCCACACTTTGTTCTCCACGCTCGTGTCTCCTCTAATACCCCCATCATAGAGATCAATACTTTATATACATCCGTATGCTCATCCAAGTTTCTCTGCCTGTGTGTAACTGGGTTTATTATGGGCGTCGAGTGATCCTGGTTTTATTGATAGCCCCTCTTATCCAATATTCCCTTCTCTCCCCACCTTTATAGATATGGCTCCCCTACCTTATGTGAAAATTTTAACTATGGTGAGTTTATTACTTAAACTTAGGTAACTTTCGTCCTGTTTTAGGTTTTACTCTAGCTTCCACATAAAGATATTTGGCCCTTAAGTCTCTGGGATGTTTCACTCAGCATAATTTTTTCCATATCTATTTGGTTGCAAGTAGAATGATATTCTAGTAGAAGAATAGAATTCCATTTTATATATATATATATGTGTATATATATCAGTTTAATTCATTCATCCAGCAAGGGGCATCTGGGTTGTTTCCATGGTTTAGCTGTTGTTTATAGCAGCTCAATTTATATTGATGTAGCCGTTTCTGGAGTGTGCCGATTCTAGCTCATAAAGGAAAATATCCAGGAATGGGATAGCTGGGTCAAAAGGTAAAAAGCAGACCCTTAATTCTATCCTTTGCAATAGAATATCCTAAATTAACCTATTAAGTATATTAAGCAATGGTGGTCAATTCAAAGTGCACAGGGCATTTCTCATGATAGTCAGGTTCCAAGCCACATTCAAGAGCTTTGGACAAAAGGCCATAAGTCAGGTCAATACTCAAATGCAGAGACTAGAGTAAAACCATGAATAGGGTGAAAGCTAGACAGGTTTATTTACTAGAACCAAATTCCAACTCTTATTTGGGGGAACTAAAACTATGAAGAGCGGGGGAAGAAGAGGGTAGAGAGTGAGGGAAAGGGAAGTTATTAATTCTGTATGGCATACTTGACTCCATTGAGAAGTCAAATACGGACATTTAAATCTTAAAAAGTGTAAGTGTACATCTATATTTGTAACAGGAAATTACAATGGAGACAGAATAAGTGGGGAGTGGGCAAAGGGGGAGTACTAGGTAAGGATCAGGCTCAAGTTACTTTGTCATTACATTTGTATATATGGATGTGTAGCAATGAAACCCTTCATTATGTAAGAATATGCTGAACTGAACACTCATGTAAGACATTAGAAGGTATTCTGGGATGAAGTATTGCCTCTGTTTAGAAGAGGCACAAGAGAACCTCTTTTCCCTTAACAAAGGGTCAAGTAATCCGTACAGTTCCCACTGTCCTTGAACCCATCAGCAAATGTTGCAAGTCTACCAAGTGAATTCAATTCCAAGGAGTGCCACAGGGGCAGGACAGTTCAGCTTCACTTGTGTCAGTAAACTGGTAGAACCAAGGAGATGGCCAATTAGGCAAAATGTAAAGGCACTTTTTTTTTAAAGAGGTAAAGTGAAATAATTTTAGTTTTTCATGTGGCTTTCATTGCTTGGACACTTCATTGTGTACATGGTGCTGGGGTTCAAACACACCTACTTGCACAAGTCAGGCAAACACTGCAACCGCTGAGCCACTGCTCCAGTCCCTGAAGGCATTCTTAAAGACAAAGTGTGGGTTAAAGTTCAGAGTCACTGGGGCCAAACACAGGAGGCATTTGTACTTACAAGCTGTTTATCGAGGGCTTCCGCTCACTATACTTAATAGGTGGGGACCAGAGAGCCTTGCTTGGTGGTGTAAGCACAAGATAGTACTGACTGATGCTGGGAGCCAGGCACAAACACTTTATTCAAGAAGTGAAAACCTTAAAGCCACTGGAGGTGTAAGAGATGCTCCCTACCCCTATGCCTTGCAAAAGCCCAAAGCTTTGGAGGAGGAAGACAGACTCATTTGCCTTTGTAGGAGGGAAAGTATGTCCTTTTCTCCCCCACTACCAGGACTAAAAGATCCCCAGCTTCTGGGGCAAGAGAGGGTTAGGATCTGCTTTCATTTGAAGACCCAGAAGTGTGGCTGCCATGGGGATAGAGGAGAGCAGCTCAGGAAACACCACCCCAGAGGCCCAGGCACACAGGGTTGGCCTGAGGCCAAGGCCAGACAACAGGAGACACCCATGCCCTGACCACAAGCCCAGCATCAGGAATGAGCAGTGCTGGTGAGAGGACAAGAGCATGGAGACACTTTCGACGGCACGGGCACAGCGGGATGGCAGGAACACCCATGGAGGAAAACCCGTAAGCATAGGCGCATGGTAACAGCTAAGGCCAGGGGAGATACAAAGCAGTTGAAAGTGAGCAAAGGTGACAGCACGCAAAAAGCCAAGACCATATGCAGCCCTCTAACCAACTAGAGGACTCAGCCCCAATGCATGAGTAGCCTAGGAGCCTTTCCCCGGGTGGATGCACTGCACATCAGTCCGCACTGCTTGTAAGAACTAGGACTCAAGGTGAGAACGGGTAGAATAACCTATTGTAAGGAGGCAAAATATCAAAGCAGGGAAGTCTGAGCTGAAGCTTGTAGCTGATCCGCACTGAGTTTGTAGCACCACATATTGGCAATGTGGGACAAGATCAAAATTTGAAGTACAGTTTCTACTGAATGCTAAATGCTTTCTCACCATCAGGAAGTCAAAAAATCGGCAACTCAACCACAGCAACTCAAGGACTGTTACGGATGGTGAAAAAGACTTATAACTTTAAAGAATGAAAACTAGAGGTCCTAGAACCTCCAAGATGAGTAGAATGCCACAGTTAACCAGATTTAAAATAATCCCCAACTCCAGAAGTTGTTCTTTGTAATAAATAGGTTCTACAAAGTTACATGGAAAAGCAAAGGATCAAGAATAGCTGATGCAGTGAGAAGAATAATAGTGGAAACCAAAGCAACAGAATTCAGAATTCAGAGAAGTCTGAATGAAACAGCTGCTCTCGCAAAGCAGGGTGCGGACAGGAACAAGTGTCAAACAGGCCCAGGACAAGTTCCCATATGGGAAAAGATTTCAGTATAAGCTCCTACCTTATGCGAAATGTGTAGCAACCCCAAATACAAGATTTCTAACAGACCAATGAATTGGCGTTTATGCTGCTTTATGAAACCATTTTATGACTTTTGGGATAAGTTAGAAATCCTTTGATATGCAAGGAGCACATATTAGAGCATTTCTGCCGTAAAGAAATTCTATTAGTACAGGGAAAAACCAATTGGGAGACTATTTGTACCATAAAAGTTTAAATAGACAATTGTTTAGATCATACTAAAGTTCTTTTAATCACATAATGCAACTGACAAGTTGAAAAGATTTTAATTGAACATAAAATCAGTAAATGTGAGGGTGGTCACCTCTAATAACGAGGGCATGGAACTCAAAAGCTTATAAAAAAGTAGATTGAAGCAAAGGTTTGAAATATCAGTGCAAGTCCAAACAGGAAGCAAATGACTCTCAGATTAGAGATCATAAGACTGAAAAGGGGTTTTGTTATGGTTTAGACATGAGGCATACCCCAAAAGCTAATGTGAGAATACAAGAATTTTGAGTTGAGGTTATGAGAATTCTAGTCAGTGGGTTCACTTATTTTGATTAAATGGGTGGTAACTGGGGAGATAGGGTATGAGAGGTGAAATAGGTCACCGGGGGCTTAAGTAGGGTGTTTATGTTGTCCATGGTGGAGTTTAGTTCCTGGCTGCTGTGTCCTGCGGTACTGTCCTCTGCCTCTCCCTTCAGTCATGGTGTCCTGCTGCACTTTGGACTTAGGGCTATGAACTGAATCTCATGAGCCAAAATGTGCTTCCTCCTTCAAGTTGTTCTTGTCAGGTCTTACTGATGGAAAAACAAAAGCAAATTGATACTGAGAAGAGGGGTCATTGCTATGACTGAATGCCCCATGTTGTTCAGAAGATTTTAAGTGTGAGAAGAATTGAGGAAAGTTTAGAGATGCAGGCTGGGAAAGACGTGAAAGACTTTGAATGTTAGAAGTAGAGCTTGATGGGCAGTTCTTTTGGGGCCTAACATCAGAAAGCAGATAGGACTGGACAGTAAAAATGGGGCTTATGAAGTCTGAGGAATCCATTGGAAACTGTACAGGCCATTCATGTTACATTCTGGCAAAGTTTTATGTTTTGCCCATGTTTTGAGACTGTCTGGGAGGCTGAATTTAAAAGTCAACTACTCTGTTGAAGGAAATTTCAAGTCAGCATCTCATTCAGGCAATGGCAGGAGTACTGCTGGCAGCTTTTACTCAAGTTTATTGTGATAATCAGGAATGATAAACTGACACAGTATTGTAAATCCTACAGTTTGGAAAGGAAAGTGAGTAAAACTGGGGCTAAGCAAGGTGTAGTTGTTAGAGACATTTCAACCACTAAAGAGATGTGAAGTGCTTTACCCAGAGGAAATAGGAAATATGGCTTAAGGGCATCTCAAGGTCAAGGGTGTGAAAGTAAAAATTCCTTTGATAATAGATGGAGCACCCTTCTTGCACTGGGTTGGTGCTGGGAAGTTTTTTCACCACATTCAGCCATCCAGGCACCCAGAGGCTACAACAGCCATGGTCCAAAGAGGCTTGACTACTGATTAAGATGGTAGCAAACCTTGGTATCAACCTTGTAGTGCTGGTTCTTCAGTAATGTAGGATGCTGGAGTCAGTACAAGCAAATGCCTGGGAATCAAGCAAGCTGTAGCAGGGTCAAAGTCCCTGAAGCTGCCCCTGACATAGTGATGCATGAAGATGGGAAGCCAAAGTTGCTGTGGAGACCCAAGATTAAGAGATGCTAGTGCCATGAGATGTCAACGGAGGAAAGTTTCAGGATTCAAGCAGAAACAATTCGTAGGGGAAGACCTACTCAACCTCTTTGGTGAGAACATCAAAATGCCAAGTGCTCCAGATGCTGAAATGTGGAGCTACAGAACTTGTTTGCCCTTCTGGATTTTGGTCTTGCTTCCATCCTATCCCTTCTATCCCCCTATTTTCCCCTTTTGGGATGAAAATGTTTGTTCTGTGCTGTTACATGTTCAGATTTGTACTACTTGCTTTTAATTTTTACAGGAGTTCATGCTGAGAACTCTTTGTACCTCCAAAGAGGCATCAGACTGACTTTTGGGCAATGCTTGAATTGTTAAGTTTAAGAGATTCTTGGAGAATGACTAAGTTTATTTTGCACTGTGAAATGAACAAGAGCTTTTGGTGGCCAGGGGTGAAATATTAGGGTTTAGATGTGTCATGTCCCAAAAGCTCATGTGAGAATGCAAGAATTTTCAGAGGTGAAATGGTTTGGTTATGAGAGCTTTAACCTTATCATAGGGTTAATCCACTGATATTAACTGGGTAGTAATTAAATGCTCGTGGTTTGTGGCTGGAGGTTGTCTCTGGGGGGTGTGACTTTGGGGTATGTGTATTTGTCACTGTCAAGTGGAACTCCCCTTCCCAATTGCCCTAATCTGAATTGCTTTCCACCTCTACATCCTACTGTGATGATCTGTCTCACCTCAGGGCTAGGGGAATAATCAGCTATGAAAGGAAAAGAGGCTGGAAAAGAGGGTACGAGGCACAGAAAGGAACCAGACCCCAACAGATCAGGACATTTATTGCGAGTTGCAGGGAGACACTTTCCAGGCAGAAAATGGCTGCTTGGCTTTTGGACAGGTGGTCTTTTATGGGCTGAATTGGTTGGGGAGGACACAGAAGGCATTCTGATTAAACTAGGTTTTTTAAGTAGGATAGCTATTAGACTGAGTTTCTTAGTAGGGTGGATGCTCTGATAAGGGCAGGAGGCAGTGAGTTCCAATAAGGACCTGAGTCTGTAGATGTCCAAACAGCGAGTAAGGGGTTTGCTGCCTGGTCTAGTGACTTTTGGTGATTCTCCATGTCCATCAAGCTATCTATGGACCAAGACCTCTGAAGCTACCAGCACTAAATATACTCACTCCTCTGAATTGCTCTTGTCTGGTCTTTAGTCAGCTGTTTCTGCTACCGTGACCAAAACAACCCGGCTGAATTTTGATCTTGCTTTGGTCCTATCAGTTTTTCTATGCCTCCATTTCTCCCTTGTAGAATGGAAATATTTTCTCTATGCCATTATGTATTAGATATGGGTTACTTTTCTTCTTTATGGGGGGAGCCACTATGAGTTTTCCTTGCGTCTCAGGTGACACTTTTGACTTGGACTTTTGGGCAATGCTGGTACTGTTAAGACTGAGATCTCCTGGAAACGGACTAAATACATTTTGCATTGCAAGATGAGCAAGAGCTTCGAGGCCAAGGGTGGATTGTTAATTTAAATATAAGGTGTATGCCAAAAACTCATGAGAGACAATCATTTCACCTCTGAAAAGTTTTGCTTTAAGTATGACCTTATCTGTGTATTCATCCTCGAATGCGATTAGCTGGATGGTAACTAGCCAGGTAGGGTGTGGGTAGAGGAAGGTCACTAGAGGCACCTCTTTGGATTTTGTATTTTGTCCTTGGTGAGTGGAGATCCATTTCCTGGTTGTGTCCTGAGCTGCTTCCCTCTGCCATGTCCTTCAGCCATAATGTTCTGTCTTACCTGGAGTCCAGAGCTATGGAGTCACTGGACCATGGACTAAACCTCTGAAACCCTAACCCAAAATAATCTTCCTCTTTGAAGCTGCTTTTATTCGGTATTTTCAGCCTCTGTGTAACCAAAAAAAGTGCATCTGAAAAGGAATCCATGGTATTGGCAGTTGAAGGGAAAACTTATTAAATAGTAATCAAGGGGACAATCTGGTACCTGCCCTAAACATAAGGATATCCTTATATGCTACCTTCTTTCAGATCTTGGCTCTTTAAGTCAGTGTTCACCATTGGTGGGACCAAAAATCTGTATACCAGAGGACCTGGATCTAATACAAAAGCTGCTGGCATCACTTCTGGTTTCTGCCTTTAGCCTTCTGTTGTACTCAGGGACATACCCTCAATACTTGCAAGGTTGCGATCTCAGTCTCCCTTCAGCTGGACCTCAATGAGGGGCCTGCTGTGGTTGGGACAAAGTGCAAAGTCCGAGTATTCCTGCCCTTTGCTCCTGGTCTCAGGCAGCACCTGAGACTTAGCCACCTTGGTTTCTAGTTCTCGGTGTGCTACCTCAGAGCCTAGGGGTCACAGTGGGTGAATTGCCTGGTTTAAATATTTAAGTGAATACTTAAAGTGCTTTGTTTTCCTGGTTTGGATGCTGGTAAGATGATATGTTGCATGAAGAAAATAATAAAATTAAGGTTGTCTATTTTAGGAAACTACCAGTTTTGGAAAACTAATGTTGACATAGCTTGATTTCCCGGTTAACAGATGCAAGGAGTATAAAAATCAGAAATCAAATATAACAATTTATTAGAGAAATATGTGGGAATCAAGAATAGGACTTGTCTTAGAAATGCAAGGATAGAGCAATAGATGGAGGGGGAAATCTCATGGTATTAACATGTTAAAGATGAAAGCTCAAATCTCAAATCTCAAAAAGGCACTGGAACTTTGAAAGTCGTTAGTCAAGTTTGTGAAGAAAGGTTACTTCTAGAACTTGAAGCAGGGAATCCTCCAGAGATAAAGCCACATTTAATGCTGAATCATATAAAGGACCCAATTTAGTTAGGAAATCATTTTTCTATAGTGTAATATTGTCCTAGCAAGTCAAATTAAATGCTACTATTGGAGAAAAGTAGTTTAGCTTTAGTCAGATTTTTTTTTTTTTAGTCAGATTTTGAACTTAAGGTGATAAACTGAGCACAAGCTGAAAATGTTATTTTTCACCACACATACTAATGTTTTACAGTGAATCTGTGCTTAGGATGAATCCAAAGAGGTGCTTGATTTTCTGAATAGGATTTCTGGGGCAGGAACCCCAGGCAACTGGCGACAGCTGGATCCTGCTTAGGATAAAACTTCCGGCAACACCTACTTCCACCCCCCTGGGGAAGTATAGACCAAAAAGGTGCTGAGTGACTTGGTAGGCTTGCAACCAAGATAGTTGTGCAGTCCTCTTGACATCCGTGAGCTCAGACACTGGCTCAATTAGTAAATATGAACACTCATTTTGCCTAATAGTCTATGTAGTCAAGTTCTCTCCTCCCCCTTAAGTTTTGTTTTAGCTTAGAGAAGCTTAAAAATGGAAGCTTATTTCAAAGCTAAATGACCATCGTTTCTTAGCCAATATATCTACTCCATGACAAATGAGGCTAGTGACATCTTTCCTTCACCCATGCCAAGTACCCAGAAGAATCAGCTCTTACGTTTAACTGTAGTTTAATGTATTAATTTCTACTTTTCTTATTCTTTAAAGAATAGTTTATGGAATTGCCTAAACCTATAATTATGCCTAAATGTTTTGTAATGCTTTTCAGTAATTTTTAAAGTATTGAAGGTTATGAATTTACCTCTGAGTATTTGATTTATTCTTTGACCCAATAATTATGAGGCAGAACATTTTAAATTAGAAAGGTGATGATTTGGTTTTATATGAAATTACATAGGTTATATTTTCTTGCAACAGTATAATTTCTGCTTTTTGAAATTTAGGATTCTCTGGCCTGGTATAGAATGAATTTTTATTCAGTTTCCTTGGATGTTTAGAAGATGTGTGCTCTGTTAATTACACATTATCAATTTTACCATGAAGCTCCAAATTTTTTCCTACTCTTAGAAAATGGGGTAAGAGAAGAGCCAAAGTAAAGGAACCATTTGACCCACTATTATTTCTAGACGTAGTCAAATATTTTCATGCGTATTTTTACAGTAACATTCTAGGACATTTTGATGTTAAGGGAAGCTAAAAGCTTAAGTGCTCATTAGGAAATTGGGGATGGGGTTGAAATTGCAGCAGTCAGAAGCCATGGGCTAATGTAGTATAATCCACAATCTTGGAGTGTTAAATATGAAAAGACCTACAACTAAATCTTTCACATGAATTCAAAATATAATTATTATCCCAGACACATGCACATGTTCAGACTTTCAGAGCACATTACAGTAGTAGACTATGGGGAGGGGAATTGGAGAAAAATCACGACTAAAGAATGAAGGAAAAAGTTTGTAGTTCTGGCTTATATAATTTTATATTTGGAAACTAGAAGATCATGGTCATGCTGATGAACTGCTTGGTTCTAAAGATACTTAACCTTCCTTACCCTTCAAATTACTTTGAGCTTCCTTAGTACAATAGATGACCTCTAAGATGGCCCTCATGACACTGCCTTCTGGTATTCACATGCTTACTTAACATTCAGCGTGGGTGGCATCTGACTTCCACCATGATGGCAGAAGCGATGGCATGTCACTTCAGTAGTTATGTGACATAGGATTGTGACCTTTGTGAGAATGCCCCTTCCCTTTTAGATGAATGAATCAGGCTGCCACATTGGTCAAATCCACATGGAAAGGCAATCAGAAGCCCTCTAGAAACTGAGGGGTTCCTTCAGCCAATGCAAGTGAACAGACTTTCAGTCCAAAACTATGGAAGTAAGTTCTACCAAGAGCTATGCAAACTGGGTAGTAGATAGTTTTCCAGTTGAACCTGAAAAACTGATTAGACTACCACCCAGCCAACATCTTGACTGCAGCATTAGGAGATGGTAACAGGACCCAGTGAAGTTGTGCCTAGACTTTCATTTCCAGGAACTGGAATGTGATACCTTAGACCTTGAAGTGTATGGGAGTAAGAATAAGAAAATTTGCCAATAAGCTTCTGAGTATATTCAGCAAGTGTTGCATGCTAATAGATTGGATGTTGATGGCACAAGTATTTTTAAATTTTTCTCGGTTTTGAGCACCACCTTACAACTGCATACCATGCATGTTTCCTGTTGGGGATTCCCCCAACATGAGGTCCAGCTGGCTTGTAAAAGAATTGATGGTGAACAACTCTGACCCAGCTGGCTTGTATCTTCCTTAGTGACGTAATGCCTGACCGCATGACTAAACCATTAGGCCACTCATTTGTTACAATTGTATAAATGTGTTTGCATTGTACCCCTATTGGCTGTTGTAATGGATAGAGTAGCGGCTAGTCAGGTAGAAGCAGCAGCCAGAGAAGAAGCAGCAAGCAGCCAGAGAGCAACCAGACAGCAAGCAACCCGCCCTGAAGCAGAAGCATGGAAGCATGGAAGCAAGCCCTGTCCTGAAAGAAGAAGCAGCATGGAAGAATCAAGCAGCAGTCAGGAGGAAGGCAGAGAGACGACCACGAGCTGCCTGAGAGACCACCGCCTGCTGCCTGAGAGAGTCAGAGAGGCGGCAGCAGCAGCAGAGACAGCAGAGAGATCAGCAGCGGTAGAAGATGCAGGCAGTAAGAGCCTCAGCTGCAGAAACAGGGACTCTGGTATGGCAATAGAAACAAGGACTCTGAATGTGAATAGCCTTGACTCTAAATGTAATGCCTTAAGGGCCTTGACTCTAAGGGAAGGCGGGAAGTGCCTGGAGGCCTTTAGCTGCGGTAAAGAGAGAAATAAAGTGCTTGGAGAACTTAAGAGCAAATGGGTCTAGTTGAATGCTTTGTCCGGTCCCTGCCGGCCGGGACCGGACAGTTTCCAGCTCTTGCAAGGTGGCCCCGCTCCTGGGCTTTAGGAGCTATACATTCTTTGATTAGCCTAGATGTGTTGATAACTGTCCACTACTAATCTGGTTCCTTTTTTGCCTTCTGTTCTTATGACACCTATAAAACTATTCTCTTCAAGTCTAGAATTCTATACTACTATTCACAGGCCAGAAAGGAAAACTAAACTCACATGGACTGGCAAGACCTTAAGACTTGTCTTGATTTTAATTATGTGTCAAAAGATTGTTGAAATATCTAAGTGAACACATACCATGTTCATGGATTGTGTAAGGTGCCATTTTCTGATACATGCCAATAATCAGATATAAGATACCAGAATTTTCTGTAGAAATAGACACTGGAAGTCACATGACTATAGCTGAAGTAGCATTAATGAAGAATCACCTGATTAAGACTTAAAGTTATCATGAAACTCTTTAGTATTGGCATAAAGTAGACAAATTACATGTTAAGACTGGAGTTAGGAACACAAGAGATTAGGGAATATCTAAAAGATGATTGGATATGAGAATGGACCAGATTGTGATATAGACAAAATCTCTGCAACAGATCCCTAGAGAAAGTGACCCAGTAGGAGAAAAATCCATAATGGACAATAGCTTGACTTTTAATCAAGGTAGTGGTAGATAAAGGCAAGCTCTTCAGAGACTTCAGGCAACAATTGACCAAAGGATGGCACAGTCATTGGTTAGGGAGCTCCCCAAGAGCTCAATTCTACCTCAAGTTCAAGGGCTAACTAGATTTTGTCAAAACCACTCTACTTGTATTGGAGCATTATATACTTTAGTTAAATCAATGGAAAGTAGTCCATTAAAAAAACCCAAAAAAAAACCCATACATAGTGCTACTCAATTTAATTGAAAAGTAATTAAGTCCAGGACAATTAGAGATATATGGAAAATTTAACAAGTTTTCCCTCATACTTCATTTCAAATTTATCTTTGTGTATGGATTGATGTAGGTGACTAAATTTGAGTTCATGTAGAACTGCTGCTCACCTGTTTGTTCTTTCTGGAGTAATCTGACTTTTGCACTACAGTGTGGCAATGCTCAATATTTGAGAAGTCAGAAAAGCCTAACATATTTACTTTCTTCCCGTCTTTCAGAGGTGGTTTTCAGCCTGGCTATGTGTTCTGCTAGGTTGTCACAGAATCAGCAAGGGCTGGGCCTGAATAAAAAGGCAGTCTCTGCTTTGAGTCCCACTTAGTGTTTGCAGACTATCAGTGTGTGAATCAGTATATTAGATGCAGGTGTGGAATTTGCTGCCTCCAAATCTGAAGAACTATTCTGCTTCTTAGTGGGAAATAAGAAGCATCTTATACTTTATATCAAATATTCCAGCATACTTTTCAGTATTGGTTCAATTTGTAAACTTCACTGTTGCTGCAGACTTTAATGTTTGAATGGCTTATCTCTTAATGAAGCACATTGCTTTACGAAAGGCCTCCATTGTGCTGGCTCCTTCCTAAATATGCATCAATGGTATGGATCAATGCTTTTCTGCAATATGTACAGGTGGTCTTATTCCTTCAAACTTTATTAAACATGGATGAGTTTACATACCTTTGGTACAAAAACCATGTATGCTTTACGTTATTACATCTGGAAAATTGCTAACATGTTTACCATATTAGCAATTATATTCCATATATCTGTGGCCAAGTTATTCTATTTTAGCAGATAGCTGATTTCATAGCTGAAATTGGAGCATCATTGGTATGGTCAGGTCTAGTAAAAAACCCAGACCCATCTAGTTTGGCACATATCAGACTGGTGGGATACTGTCTCCTCTAGGAATTTTAAGTGCTTATAATTTGTCACTCTTTAGGATGTGATACTGCTTTTGATTTTTTTTGGGGGTGCAGGGAAGATTGTAAGACAGTCATGGGAGGCAAGGGTTCAAAGAAGGAAGTGTGCCAACTACCAAATCACTTCTGATTATACAAGCTATTGATTTTATTAAGACCTTGAAGTGTAGTTTTGGCAGAGATGGGCAAACAGACCAACGGAACATAATAGGGAGTTTAGATATGAACTCATGCATATATGGAAACTTCATATTGGCTGCTGTATTATGGAACAATGGGGAAGGGGTGGACTATTTGATAGGTTATCTGTAAAGAAAGATCTAGATATTTATCGATAAGGCATGATTTTATAGTTATGAAAATATCTTCTAAATGTGACAGAATTTTTAAAGTTACAAATAAGTTTTCTTGGATAATACCATTTGAAGCACATAAGAACTGGAAAATTTGGAGGTCAAGATTGATACCCAGAGTATGTGAAGAATTCCTATAAATCAGCATAAAGCATTGAGTTTGACAAGTTTATAGCTGTATAACCAGTTCTCCAGGTGAGATGTAAAACCTTTTCATCTCCTGTTTTCCTACCCCAGGAAATGACTGCTCCAATTTCTCTCATTATAGATAAGAACAGTCAAAACTAAACTGTCAAAGCAGAATCAAATACCCTTGCTAATCTGTTGCGTCATCCCATTTAACTACTTTTCTCCATTGTCCACAAAAATCAATTCTTTATAATGTATTAGACTACTCACTGTGTCAGGCAAGAAAAATTTGTTTTCCTCATTAGTATCTTGACTGGTATGCCATCTTTGAACCAAACTTACATTCCTGGAAAAAGGCCAGTTTTATGATTTATAATCTTATGTTTTATATGTATATGTAAAAGATATTTGCTTGAGTGTTTTATACGTTTTATGTTCATAACTACTAGGTCAATGAATTTCTTGTGCTGACCTTTGTGTAAATAAGGTTATCTGAACTTCCAAACAAGTTGACAAATACTGTCTTTACTGTGTAGGATTTTGAACTTGACAAATTTCTCTCATGGATATAGAGCTGTTCAAATGAGTCATTTTGGTTAATTTTTCCTAGACAAGTATTCATTTCATCTAAGCTTTAAGTTTGGATATGAAGTGATTTGTGACATTCTCATGTCCCAATATTGTATACTTGTGGCATATTTTAGTATCATTTTAGTTTGTGTTTTCCCAAAAGCAAGGCATTTTTTTTTCAGGGCTGGGGACCGAACTCAGGGCCTTGTGAGTGCTAGGTAAGTGCTCTGCCACTGAGCTAAAACCCCAACCCCAAAAGCAAGGTATTTAAAGGTTAGTGAAAAACCAGTAGATAGAGGTGAGGAGACAGAAGGCAACCGATACAGGACACATTGGTAGGCCAGTTACCACTGGGATTAACTGGAGGTTATCTCAAGGAAATTGAGATTATTCCATCTAAGGGGCAGGGGACCTGGGGTATTACAAAGTCCAATCATTCACTAAGAGCTACTCCAAAGATAGGTAAATTCTCCCATTGAAATAAGCCTGTCCCATACAAAGGCAATAACTTTCTCTGGCTTTGGGAACCCTCAGGCAAAGATATGGCACTGGAAGCTGGATATCAGCCTTGCTGATTGGGTAAAACTAGGGTTATGTGTGGCAGAGTCTACTATGTTAGTCATAGGTTTGTCTTTCTTGGGCTTTCCAAAGAAAGTTCTCCCTAATATACAATTTCATTGGATTCTCATGTATGTTTTATCATAAAATACAAAGTGGTAGAGCATAAGTTTAGTAACAATGCTATGTAGTGACCAGTGTTTTCCCTTAACTTTCTGTATCTTAAGTTTTGATTTGTGATACATTGTCCTTTATTTCTAGGATCTTATTTACATTGTGATTTGATCTTAGATAA